>JAODAL010013341.1:0-91694 GCA_025379985.1 Phyllomedusa bahiana | reverse complement strand
AAAACCGTTGTGTCATGCTTAAAAAACAGGGGGAGTTGGTTTGGGTTCTTCATACAATGTTGGTTTAGTATGACCGCCCCTGACTCCCCCGCACTTAGAATCGTTTTCACAAAAAAATTTCCCCTGGGCACTTAAGAGGGAAAAAACGACCAAAAAACTGAAGGGGGAATGTTGCCTGAAAAATTTCATGCCAGAAAAAGCGGAAAAAAAAAACAAGCGAGAGCTCAGGGGGAAAACTTTTAGTGACAAGTGTGGAGGTGATGGCAGCACACGCAGCATGAGGTCAGAGAGTGGCCCAATGACATTTGGAGGGGGCAAAACAGGAGTAACCCAAACAGAGTGGCACAATAAACCCCCTTTGGGAAAGGGGCACGGCAGAAACCCACAAAGAAAGCACAGGTCAGACAGTGGCAAATTGACATTCGGGGGGTGGAAAAAACCGGAGTGGGGACCACCGAGTGGCCCAATGACAAAATGTGGAGGCACGGCAGAAAGCCCCTGGGGGTCGGGCAATGGCCAATGACTTCGGGGGTGGCAAAAACAGGAGTAGGCCACAAGGTGCACAATGACACAGGGGGGTGGGGTCAGGCAGCACAGCATGAGGCAGAAAGTGGCAAAATTGACATTCGGGTTGGGGCTAAAACAGGAAAAGGGCCACAGAGGGCCCCAATGACACAGTGGAGGGGCACGGCAGCAGCACAGAGGTCGGGCAGTGGCACAATGACATTTGGAGGGGCCCAAAACAGTAGGGGGGCCACAGAGTGGCACAATGGCGGAGAGTGGAGGCAGGGCAGCAAAAAACAGCAGCACATGGGGCCCAGAGATTTGGCCCAATGACCCGTTTTGGAGTTGCGGCTAAACCCCGGGCAGCAGCGCAGGGAGGTCAGGCAGGGCACAAGGGACATTCTGGGGTGAAAAAAACGGGGGTTTGGGGCCAAAGAGTGGCACAATGCCCACAGTGGGGAAGGCAGGGCAGCACCCCGCAGGGAGGTCAGAGAGTGGTCAATGACACAGGGGTGGGGGGCACGGCCCAAAAACAGCAGCAGCATGAGGGGGGGTTAACAGTGGCCCAAGACACAGTGTGGATTTGGGGGGGCATCAAAAAGGCAGCAGCAGCATGAGGTCGGGCAGTGGCACAATGAAAATTCTGGGGTGGAAAAAACGGGAAAGTAGGCAACAGAGGGCACAATGACAGAAAAGGGGAAAGGGGACGGCACCAGCAGCAGCAGCTTTAGGTAAAGAGAGTGGCAAAAAAATGACACGTGGGGAGGGGGGTTTGGAAATTTACATTCCCGGGAAAAGATGGTTGGTGGCGGGGAAACTGTCACCCGATGTGTGGACCCAGGGGGGTTGGCCCCGGCATCAGAATAGTGGCTGAGGCGGTATTTTAAACCCCAGACTCTTTCCCACAGTTTGGGTTTGAGGCGTAAATGGCTGATGTAGTCGACGCCAAGGCTTTTGGTGTGTGGAAACCCGGGGCCGATCCACCCCTGATTCATCTTGAAAAAGGGTAAGCCCTTTCCCATTTCCCGTGGCAAGCGGGTTGTCCTTGGGGAACGTTTGGCCCCCCCCGCACTAAAAACACCCGCTCTAAACCCCACCTACTGGCCGGGCAACAGCTTCTCCACGGGAAAACTCAGCAAGTACCCGGCCCCACACCCTTTTTTTGGCTGCCCAGAAAGCCCAGCGGATCTTCAAAATTTGGGGTGGAGAGTGCTGCCCAAAGCGGGCCCCCCCCTTTTTGGGTTCGGGACTGCCCCCGGGGCCCTTTTTGCCCCTTGCTGCTGGCGACTACCCTCCTCACTAGGCGGGGGGAAGGAAGTGCTCATCAGTGACCCCCAGACTTAGGTTCCCTTGCTAAAGGAGCGGGAAAAAAACCCCTACCCCCCCCCCTTTCCCCCCAGCAGCCGCGGCAGAAGTAGGGAAGCGCTGAAAAACCCCCCCGGTCAGACCTGTAAAGAGGACGGACGTTTCCCGAAAATTAGGCACACCCAACTGATTTATGGAGGATTTCCCTATAGTTTTTGGGTTTTGCCCCCCTTCTCAATAGTTTTAAAAAAGGGCTCCTTTTTGGGGCCCGGGTACGAGGGCCCCAATGGGTTTGGGAAGGGGCCAGAAGTCATCCCTCGGGCCGGATGCTGCCCTATTCGGTGTCATACCGGGAAAAATCAGCATGCTGGGGGCCATTTTGGCACAAGTGACCCCGGGGTTTTTCCCCTGCCTCCATCTCCACTGTTTTCCTGCCAGGGTCCCTTGGTGAAAACTGCCTCGTCTTCTTCATCTCCATCTACCTCCTCCAGCTGTCCTACCCTCCTCTTTTTAAAAAGGGGTAAAAATCCTTCATTTCACCAAAACAATGCTTCGCCCCTTTGTCCCCCTCCTCCCCCATTTCATTCCCCCCCGGGGACTCATTGGCCGCGAGATATATCGCCACGTCCCCAGCCCCTGCCCAAAGACAGTTTTTTTAAAGCATCTTTTCCAAAAAAATGAACAGTGGAATGACGTTATTTTCCGTGCCCTGGCTTTTTTTTGACAAAAACCCGTCGCCCCCCTCAATGGCCTAAACAAAGGGCAGGTGTACGAAAGGCTGTCACTGGCGACATAAAAGTTCCCACGGGGGAGAAAACCCTGCCGGGCCTGGGTCATCAAAAAATCATTAATGGCCTTTCTCTGTTCATACAGCCCGGCCCAAAACATGTAAAGGCTAATTCCAACGGGTGGAAACATCCCCATATAAAGAGTGTTTTTGGGGGAGGCCGCTGCAACTCGGGGAGGGTGTTTGGGCTTTGTAGGAATGGATGAAGTGCATGCACATTTTCCGGGCCCATTTTCAAAATTCTCTAAAGATGGGTTGGAAGACTTCAAAAACCTTTTTCCCAACCAGATTGAACAATGCGCCATGCAGGGTGTTTGGACCACCCCGCCTCGGTCCCAGTGCGGACCCCCCATGTTATTTCCCCTTTGTCGCCCCAGGGTTTCCGATTTGCAGTTGGCGCGGAAACCCCACACATTATTTCTTGCTGCATGACGGGGGAGCATTTCCCCCCCCTGTGTGACTTCGTTCGCCGAGGCAAGCCAAGTGTAGAACTGCGTGACACCTCTTTTCCCTAAAACAGGGGTTTTATGAGGAGCAGTACTTGTGGAGGCTGAGATGATGGGGTTGGTGGAGGAGGAGGAGGGGGAAAAGGGTGCGGGGAGCCCATTTTAAACAACGTGGAGGAAAAAAGGGGCTTTCCCCGGGTCCAAGTTGTTGGTGGGCCTGGGCGGGAACCCACTTTTCACCCAATGGGCCGTAAAGGCCCGAAACCGGGCCCTGACTGAAGTTCCCAGCTCCAAAATGTCCGGGCTGCCGTGCCCCTTTGGGAACAAACCGATAAGTCAAGGAGGGCCCCCTTTTCTGTTCTACATTTTTTAAGGAAGTGCTGGTACTGCCCTTTTTGGAAAAGAAATTACGGCTTGGAAAAACTCCATCTCGGCTTGGCACAACCTTAGTTTTTGAAAAGGTGCAAGGTCCACCATTTGGAAAGGGAGGGACTGCAATACCAACAAAATTGGACAGGGGCACGGTCAGTGCTGACCTTAGGGAATGGTTTTGGGCCCCCATACTGTTTGGGCTCTTTGAAACGCCTCGGAAAGGGCTGCTGGCGCCATGAAATAGCGAGGACAGGGCATCTGGATGATGGCAAAGAGAAAAAACCCCCCTTTCCCGAGGTGGGGAGCCTTGACTGGCTGCAATGGCATGCGTGCCCCTGGGGGCGCGCTGTTGCTGCGGCGGGAGGATTGGGCCACCACCCTCTGAGCCCGTTTCTCCCAGGCCACCATGGGGACGCTGCATGTGTTTACGCCGGGCCGTGGTGCCCAAGTTGCTCCCTGGCCACGCTTAAAATTTTTGCCCACCGATTTTTACATATACCCCCCTATTCCCCCTTTTCCCGGGTCTTAGCAAAGGAAAAACCCCCCCGCCCAGTATTTAAATTTTTCCGGGCCCCGCCCCCCGCACTTTTTTTTTCCCCCCAAAACCCCCCCCCCCCCCCCCAATTTTTCCCCCGCTTGCCTCGGGTGGGGCCCTTTTGCCGCTACTTTCTTGGAAACCCGCGAAGGGGGGTTTTTTACCCCCTGGCCGCTTTTCTCCCGACCTCAACTTTTGGGCCCGCTGATCCAAGGCCACAAAAAACCCCCTTGCTGGGTTTCGCCCCTGCCCTTTACGCGCAAACTGAGGCCCTCTTTTTCCTGGAAAGATGAAATAAAACCCCCCTTTCCCCAAACCCCCTCCCAAGTGCGGTCGGACATCCTCATCTTTTTTGGGGTTTTCATCGCATGCTGTCCCATCACCGGTTTTTGGTATGCAGAGGCCCGACCCCTCACAAAATGGGCCTCCCATTTCCACTCTCCACATCTTACTTTTTCCGCCTACGCAATAAGCAGGGGATAAGGCCCCCTTTTTCACTGCCAAGTAAACTGCTGACTGCCCCCCCTCAACCCGTTCCTCCCCGCTATAAACGGCCTGAGCCCGACCACATTGTAGATCCTTTGGGTGAGGGGAAAACCCGGGTTGGGGCAGAGGCGGGGGGGAAAGAGGACAGGGTGAGGGCCGCTGAACCCCTCCCGAGTCATGCAAAAAAAGGGTTGTGCTGACGTCCCACTGACTCTTGGTGGGGTTGTCAGAAGTCATTTCCGGGAGGAAGTGGGTGACCTTGTCAAACCCCCTTTGGGGTTTTTAGTCAGCACACGGGCCCCAGATGACAGGGCCGTTGTGGGGTCCCCCCCCCGAGAGAACCCCCCGCTGCGAGCCCCCCTTTCGGCTGCGACCCGGGCCGCTCCAGGAAAGTTTGTGCCCCTGCCCCCTCGCAGGTTTAAAAAGCCCCGCCCCTCTCCCGTCTGACTTTCTGTTTGGGCTAAAAATTTTACGACACTGTTTATGAAGGGTATCTGAATATGATAAATACAACCCCCGTAAATTTTATTCCAAAAGAACCCAACTGGAAACTTGGGTAACCCTTGGATATAAATTGCGCTCCACCAAAAGGGCAGGAAAAAATTTTTTTGTAAATTTTCCGTTTAAAAACTCGTGTATTCTACTGAATATAAAAGCACAAAAAGGCTTTAAAAAAAAAAAAAATTTAAACCTTTTGGATATGAATTTAAGCTTTCCGAATTTCTTCTGGGGGCGGGGGGGGGAAAAACCCAAAATTTTTTTTTATGGGGTACAATTTTCCCAAAAAAAACTTAGTTTAAACCCCTTGGGTGAAATTGCGCAAAAGAAAAAAAGCAGGGCCCAAAAACCCCCCACTTTGTAGCGTGTTCAATGGCGTGTATTTTTTTCGGTACCCCAGCAAAAAGAAAAACTTGTAATTAACCCTTTGGTTATAGAATTATGCCTACAAAAAAAATTTTTTTTTTTGTCGGTGGAAAAAAAACGATTTCTTTCGGTCACCACAGCAGCGAAAAAACGCTTAATTTAAAACCCCCGGATGTAAATTGGGGGGGGGCAAAAGATTTTGGGAGCCAAAAACTATCAAACTTTGTAGCGTGTTACAATGTTTTTGGGATTTAAAGGTACACGCAAGAGAAAAACTTGTAATTAACCCTTTGGTTGTTGGAAAAAAAAGTACAGGCAAAGTTTTTTTGGGCCCGGGGAAAAAAAACGGTTTCTTTTAGTCACCACAACAGCAGAACAACGCTTAATTAACCCCTTTTCCCCCGGTTAAATTGCGCAAAAGAAATTTAGCAGCCCCAAAAATACCCCGCTTTGTAGCGTGTTACAAGGGGGGTGTTTTTTTACGCTACCCCAACAAGAGAAAACCTTGTAATTTAAACCCTTTGGTTTTGAATTATGCTACATGAAAAAAAGTCTTTTTTTCCGGTTTTAAAAAAACGGTTTCTTTTTTGTCACCACAGCAGCAGAAAAAAACGTTAAATTTAAACCCTGGATGTAAATTTTCGCAAAAGGGAAATTTAGCAGCCAAAAAAGAAGTGGGATTTGTATTGTAAAAACGCCCGTTTTTTTAAAAGAATACAAAAAGGAAAAGGCTTAGACCACCCCTTGGGTATTCAATGTGCTGTGGGGGGCAGATTTGCATTAAAATGAATTTTGCAGCTGCACTGGACGCACACTTGACTTTAGAACCAATACCCCCCGAAATCAAAATAGAACGTTTAAAGAAGCAGTTCCCCCTGAAACCGTGTGACAAACCCCCCCAAAACTCTGTAAAAAAAATGATTTTTTTAGTAAGAAAATCATTAGCAGCCATGGCAACACCCTTTCCCCAATCAGCACAGTGAGAGCGGTATGAGCCCCAGCGTCGGGGCCCGGGGCTTTTATAGTGTAGTGACGAAAAGAATCCCGCCGGTTCCCCGATTGGCTTCAACCTGCCATGTTTATGAAAGGGTATGCCCCTTTTTCCCCCAAAAGTGCTTTTGCCCCCCAACCCATGTGCTCGCGCCCTTTTATCAATCAAAAGCACTTTTTTCGTTTTACGCGAATTTCCCCAAACTTCGACTTCGTTCAGAATCGAAGTTTTCCCCGAAATTTTTAAAAGAAAATTTCCCCTTCGTTAAATCAATTTTGCCCCTCTCTAGTTCGCTCATTTTTATTTGCACCTGTTTATCTTTCCCAAGTAGCACAGGGGCTTGTGTTGTCTCCTACTGGGTTCATTCTTAATCCCGCCATTGGGAAATCTTATAAGGCCCCTTTTTGTGTTTTTCAAATATATACTAAAACAAACTCATCAGAAAAGCTGACAATTATTCTGAATATTGCTTACATTCTAATCTGTTTTCTTAGCAGATTGTTTGATTATGGTCTGCACATTTGAATTTACAGATTCTATACATCACTTTCATCACTTCCATCTTCTGCAAATCTGACGCTTAATTTCCTATGAATTCAAAATAAATGCATACAATTTAGCATATGTATTACTGCAAAGAGTAGATTGTCACAAATATATTCAGTTGTGATACCCCCTGTCTCCAAACATTACGTGTAGCACCATCAAACGTCAACTGTGCTCTAATGTTGGATGGTTTTCTGAAGACCCTGAATACATTGATCACATTATACTTTCTCAGTTCTCACCAGTCACTTTTATATAGCTTTTATGTTATCCTTAAATAGATTAATACAAAATAAATGCAAAAGTCACTCAATAGGAATGTGAATTGGTACCACTGCAGTAAGATGCAAGATGCAGAAAGTCTTTGAAGGTCTCTAAGCCTTGGTCCTCTCACATAAATCAATTGCCAAGTCATTTTCTTGTTAAGATAATGGAAGCAAGAGGTTCAATACAACATGACTTGGAATTACATTCTGGCTGTTCCAGTAGTTCTCTAATATCTTGTTATAACTATAACTATATCTGTTTGTATCTATATAAAGTTACCTCAATAGATCGTGAAACTGTTACAGAAACCATTACAAGACCTAGCCAGGCATTAGCTTGGTGGAATATAGACACAGAATGGAGATATTCCATGTTGTCTTGTAACCATTCAATTTGTATATGGTGATGCAGAAGCCTCGTGTGCCATATTAGCCTGGCTTCTATACATGTAATTTATGGGATCTATGATACTGTTTGTTTTGGTAATATAATGTTGTACCGTGTTAGCCATAAAAATTAGTAGAAGAGTGAAGAAATCAGGCGATAACTTTTAGAGGCTTACTGAGTATATTTGATGGTAAGCTTATGAAAGTACTAGCTCCCTTCTTCAGACATGATGTTATACAAGAGACTGAAAATTTACAGACTTTTTATACACAAAAGACATGGATCTTCAAAGGAACTTAGAACCTTTAAAAATAAAGTGCAATATAAGCAGAGAACTCATTTACAACAGGTCAAGAAATAAACAATCTGTTGTAAATGACTTCTCTACTTATATTGCATTTTGTTATTTTTAAAGATTCTAAGTTCCTTTGAAGATCCATGTCTTCTGTGTATAAAAGTCTGTAAATTTTCAGTTTCTTGTATAACACCATTTCTGAAGAAGGGAGCTAGTACTCTCGAAAGCTCACCAGCAAATATACTAAGTTAGCCTCAAAAAGGTATTGCCTGATTTCTTCCCTATTCTACTGTTTGTTTTGGTATTTTTTGCTATAAAATTGGTGGAAAAATTAAGCCCCATATTCCACTTGTGTGAAACTGACCTGCCTACAAGTGTGAGCTGGAGGAAAATCAACCTCTTTCTCTTACTTGGTCTCTAGTTCAGTACCTTAAATGAAGCTTTATAAACAAGAGTATATACTAGATGTGAGAGGTAATTTGGCTCTGCTTTAGAATACACTTTGAAATATTATTAAAATTATACTCCGTACACTTCAAGGGATTTGTAGGTAGACTTCTTTAAATGAAAAGATATGTGCATATTTAATTTGCTTTGACTGGCAAAGGGTTTGTACACTTTTTAAACATTTTCCTACTGTTCAAGTACATCCAGCAAAAATTGTTAGCAATTTGCAAATAGTCTGTTTACAACGTTTTTTGTTTGCAATCAACTGCCCCCTTTTTTGTAGGTTACCAAAAATTATCAGAAGAATGGTGGCTTAAAAACATACCTCATGGCACAAAATCCTACTAGACCAAAAAGTAAAATACCGTCAGTGGAAGGTGGTAAAGTGTAACCTGAGGGGAAATCCTCTCCACACCTAATGAACAGTGACCTTTCTATCTAGGAGTTATATCTAGCAAAGTTAATCGTCCTGTTTTCGTATAACGTAAAGGGGCTAATGTTCCTCATTAGCTAGAAGGAGACACCATGAAGGTGTGTGGAGAGGACTAATAAGTTAGAAATGCTCCACATTAAAATAAGCCCAAAGGAGCCAGAAATCCAGTGCCTTCTAGAAGTCACATCTGACCCACCAAAGAGCTTTCTAACATGACCAGAGGTTTAAAGACAAGCCAGTTACCATCTGCAGACAGTTGCTTCAACATTTTTTCCCCTCTTTAGTGCGCGATCCCTCTACACAGGCTGCTAATTACAGCTGACACCCGATGATAACAGAACAGAATAGAGCCGGTTCCATACCGTGCTAGACACTGCTATTGATGGAGACAGCAAGATTGCAGGGCCCTGAGTGGTGTACATGGCAGCGGAGGCCTTGTGAAAGCTTCCATTAAGGAAGTAGTAGAACTGGCATCCTTGTACACCCTATTGCATTGTTTATAGATCCTTATCTAGCAGAATTCCTTCTGTTGGGAGTTACCAACTGTGCAGGGGGAGCTGAGGATATGGCTGCTTGTACAGGCTAATCTGAGTCTCTCACTACATACACTGCAGCTGGCACAGCACAGGAATAGGCATCTAAATTATACTGCTGCTAGTGTTATATCTAGCACAGAAATAGCAGCCCAGAGCTTATTAGTGTGCTCGAGATGTAGACTTCCTGGCGCCCCCTTTCACAGTTAACTCTCCCAGCTCAGAAGCAGTTAGCTTGATGGATCACTATGTTGACAGCTCTGTGAAACTTTCAGGTGACGACTTGGCCTGACTTCGGTCCTGTCTTAAAGGGCCAGCGCTTTTTTTTAAATCTTAATTACAAGTGAAATGCTTTGATTTTCCTATGAAGCATATTTGAGAAAGTGTTTGTATTTTAGCTACCTGTTACTTCATGTGGTTTCCTGGAGGTGATAGGTCCTCTTTAAGGAGTTAAAGAGAAGCCCTATAAAGGTGTTTACAAGCCATGAATGCACCACAAATATTGAAATATATTTCAAAAACCTCAAGGAAAGAGAGCTAGGACTACAGCGCCACCTATTAGAAGTAGTGTTTCCTAAAATCACATCTTACCAACCAAAGAGCCTTGAATCATGGCTAAGAGTTTAAAGCTGCATTAAAATAGTGGCAAACACCGTAAAATAGCTGTCTGTAAGGGTGCGTTCCCATGGCAAGCGCCAAATACCGGTCGGTTATGCGACCGGTATTTGCACTGTTTTGCGGCCGTCCCCACGGAGCGGAGAAAAGCCCTCCCCCTTCACATTGAGAAGCACATATTCCGTCCGGAGAACGGACGGAAGTATGTGCTTACACAATGTTTTGCGGGCGGAGCGCAGGCGGCAAAAACGCCAGGCTGAAAACCCGTGCAGTGGGGACTGCTGCACGGGTTTTCCATAGCGCCCCGTTCTGTTAATTTTCGTCCGGTTTTTCAGGCGGTCTGCAAAACCGCAAACCAGCTGAAAAACCGGACGAAAACCGTACCGTGGGGATATGTCCTAAACGGGAACCTGGTTTCACTTTAAAATTGTACTCATGTTTTAAGGCTGTATAGTAGGTCAGATGTGACTTTAGAGAAAGCTATTTCTAATAGGTAATGCTAGAATCCTAGTTCCCTTTAACTTACTTGACTATTCTGTTTTTGTTTAACATAATTGTTTGTGAACTATGCTGGTGATATTTAAGTTCTTTCTATCACTATAACATTTGGACCATGAAGCCTTTATTATTTAGGCTCAGGAGGGTGTTATACAAATGTAGACACCATAAGGTGGTACCATTCTAACATTACATAACTGTTAAAAATCAGTAAAAGTCAAGAAGTATACATAATATGAAATCCCAAGCATATTAAAGGACTCCTCAGAAGTAATGACAAAAAAGTTTGAGAAATTAAACATATTGTGCAGTAATAAGTGATAGACGGGGCTACTCGGCTACTATGACCACAACATATCACTCGGGCAAAAATCTCTGTTGTAACTCACATAAATTAATATGGTCACATTGTGACCCGCAAGTTGCTGGAGCCCAAAATCTACCCTGAATGGATTTCTGGCATCTCTTGGATCACAGCATTTTACAGGTCACAAGGGACTACATTTAATTTCATTAGCCGGGAGACTCTATAATTCAGGCAGCTTTTGATTCTTTTTGTTAGCAGGCTTTAGACAAAAAGAGTACAATGAGCATAAAATGGCTTAATAGGAGTAAAACCATGTGGTATCTCTATGTATGGCTATTATAATGTTGACATTGTAATGCTCTGTTATATGTGTACACTATGCAGAAATCATATACTGTAGCTAGCTTATGTGCATAATGTATTACACAGTAAATACCGTATCATAGCAGTACTACTTTGCATTATATCAAGCAAATGAGGGGTCCACAGACCTTGATATTGGATTGTATACAGTGTATGAATGTTGTCTTCCATTCTGTTTCACCCACACCCTGTTGTACAGTATTACCCTTGGTCTAATGTTTTTCCATTCTATTGCTTTGAAGTACAGCGCTCATAGGATCAGTGTTACCTGTAACTGGATATTTTACTGCAGCTTTACAGTAGGTGATGTGTGGTTAAAAAAACATGACCAGTAGATTGTTTTTCCATAAAATGTGTGCACTTGAGAAAAAAAACCTGCATAAGATATAATAAGCTTGGCTGTGCCTTACCCAATTAGGTAAATTAAGAATAAAATGTACTTGGTTCTTAGAATCAATGCAAAAGCTGGTAACAGCAATATTGAATAATCACATTGCTCAATATATTGCAATCCACATAGTTAACAAATCAATCATTTCACTAATTAGTCTTCTTTCTATGTTGCCTGTGCTGAGGTCAATAACACTCCACATGGAACAGTTCATGAAGACGACAACCTAGCCATACTTGGAGACATTGGGGCAGATTTATCAATGCTGCCAAATACTTAGATGGTGTAAATTTAGTTTAGACAGTCCTACAATGTGCCATGTTTATCATAGTGTTGATAAATGTGGTGCATGACTAGATTGTCTAGTCTAACTTTATACCTTTTATTAGTTGACTTACTCCATGCCACTATTTGTTGCAAATTTTTGTCCATTTTTTGACGCACGGTGTCGCATGCCAAGCCATGCCCACTTCCTGTAAAGCCACAACCCTTTCACTGAGGCCACACCCTTTTGTCAGATGAGGCACAAAAGTGTTCAAAACTGCCTAAAACACATAATAAATGTGGTGGAAAGCATGTACGCCAGTATTTTTGGTGCAAATTGCATCAGAATTCTGTGCCACATAAATGTGCCCCACTGTATGACCATATCGTCCCAACACCCCATCACTGAGTATAATTTTCAGTCCAATATGAAATGCTATAAAGAGGAACAGTCATTACTTTTTCCTTGTACAGATGATCTGTGAATGAACATAATTCCTCTTATGGAGGACCTATAATCGAAACCCTAAAGACATTTTGTGGTTTCTGTAGCTGGCACTGGTGACATAAACAGTAGTATACAAGACTTCAAGATATTATCCGGAATGACTATTGAGTTTTCATTTTGTGCTAAAATAGTTTTTCGCCTATAAACACATTGAATGTAAAAGTTTGTATTAGCCTTTATAACTGCTATCCCTAAGATCTGCTGCCTTGGGATAACCTTTGACTCCAATCTGTCCTTCAAACCGCACATCCAAGCCCTTATATTTGGAAGGTTTTGGACAAGACGGGAGTAGGAGAACCCGGGTTTTGCCGATATTTAAAAAGTTATCACTGAAAGCGTTAATTCCCAATTGCAGAGAAATAGCGATTTGTATGTACCTCTGCCTGCCGCCTCCACCTAAAAAATATCTCCCGTATCCGCTCATTCCTTAACTTTGAAAGCACAAAAATGCTTGTCCATACCATCTTTATTTCCCGCATAGACTATTGCAACATTCTTCTCTGAGGCCTCCGGTCTAGCACCCTCACTCCCCTCCAAACAATCCTTAACTCTGCTGCCCGCTTAATTCACCTCTCTCCTCCCTACTCCTCTGCCAATCTCTTCACTGGCTACCCATTGCCCAGCGAATCCAATTCAAGTTATTAGCCTCGACCTACAAGGCTCTCCATAACCTCTCACCCCTCAACATCTCTGCCTTAACTCTCCAAATATCTCTCCTCACAGCAAACCTCCGCTCCTCAATAGGACTTTCTTCTCTGCTCTCCATGTTCAGCTCCTCAACAACGCTCCAAAGACTCTCCCGTGCTTCCCCATACTTCCCCCATCACACATCAGACTCTCCCCTACTCTCACTAGCCTCAAAGGTACCCTGAAAACCTATCCTTTCAGGATTGCCTATAACCAACATTAACCTGTTGCATCTGCTCATAGGCCCCACAAACTTACCCTGCCCCCTCATCTCTGTCTCTTCCCTCCTTTCCTTGTAGATAGCGTAAAGCAGCCATCACTCGGGCAGTCCCTATACATCCTCTCTCCCCCTGTACCAGATTGCTAGTTAACTCTATTGTCACTCTGTAACTTTTTGACCAATGTTATTATGTAACCACGTCTCTAAATGTACCATGCCCTGGACCAAGGCACTTCTAAAATAAATAATAATAATAATAATAATTATTATTATTATATCTGGTGGCTCCCTAAGGTCCAGCAGCCAATCTGCTAAAGAGCTCCTAGACTGGCATCTGGGTCACTTCCCCCACTCACTTCTCAACACGAAGAATACTCAGGTTCAACTGACCACCTGTGACCGCACCTTTGACTGTCAATAAGCTTATTGCATAGATTGTCAAGGATTGGTCACCATTGCTTTTCTTCAGTAAGCTTTATACAAAAATTCTTACTATGAAGTCCTTTATCGTTGAATCCCACACCTAACAATGCCAGTGTCATAGTCTTTTCTCACACAGCGAGTGCCTATTTCTTGTTACGTTGCAATAATGAGTGAGAGGCAGCGCATGGCACCAGGATGTGTTTTAAAGTAATCTCCTCATGCCACTCACTTCAGGAAATGTTGAGACGAGTGTTTTGGAGATGGAAGATGGGATTCCTACTGAAGTCCTGCACAAATAGATTTGGAAGCTAATTATCAGCAAGGTAGTAGCTCCACATTCTGTAATACAATCAATCACAATTTTGAGAAACCTGTAGGAAAGTGAAGCTGATGCTCTGTGCCGTATTTCATGGAATGAATGCCATGTTGGATTTTATGTGATTACAATAAAGCTATGAAGTTTTAATTCAAGTCCATTTCAGAGTGGAAGTTGGTAGCTATCTTTCTATTTGTTTCCTGACTGGGCCGTTGGCTTCCGCTTCAACCGTCGTTTCTGCTGACTGTGTACTTGGGGACCACCTGCCAATTGGTAGCACTGATAACCTTATTCTATTTGACCTACCAAAAGTCTACTTATATATGCTGCAGACGCAGAAGAGACATCCAATCACTGCAGTAAAAACATTTTTGATACAAAAAAACCATGTGATAGGTGGGAACCGTGTTTCAGATTTTGCATTGGGGCAAAGGATCTTCAAGCTACACCTCAAGATCTTCTCATGTGTCTGATTGACTTTTAACTAGTGTTGCTCAAATCTGCTCCTGTTCGGTTTGACCAAACCCTTTCTAAAACCACATTGTTTCACTCTCATCCTAGTTCTACACCTATCCTTAATCCTGACTGTTACCATAACCCAAAATTCAGTTAGGTTTTTTTGCTGGGTTTGAATGGGTTAGCATAATCTTTCAAGTTCCACCATGTTGTCCCTTTGGTACAAACTGCATTTGATGTCAACTCTGGCCTAGCACCATATTAGGGTCAACTATGAGACATTGCACTGGAAGTGACATCGTTGTGACAGCACTGTTGGACTGGAAGCACTGGGGAACATTAACTAATTCAAACCCATTAATAAAAACCCTAACCCCAATTCAGGATTAGAGTTACTGCTACAGTTGATTTATTTGGTGAATATCGGCAAAAATCGATCCGGCCGACCTGACTTAAAGCAGATTTAGGTTACATTTGCCTGAACAACTTTAAATATATAAACTAGCCACAAAAAGTTAGAGAAATTTGGTTGTTGGATGAAATTTCAGGATGAACAATTTCCTGACATTTTTATTTAAATTAACTAAATGAGACCATTTCTAAAACTTACTACAACGCGTCGAAGTCCACATCTAAAACAAGTGTGATCAGTACTTTTTGCACAACTTGCAGATCTCTAACACAGGAGTCTTAATGAGCAAAAAATACACTTACAGAAAGTTTGAGATCCCATGAAATCGTCCAAAAAGATATTAGGGGATCAATTTGAAATTTGGATATAACAGTCCCTCTCATCATGCGTTCACTATTATTGAACATCATGAGACTCTTAGAACCACCTAACAAATTATTAACATACTGTCACCATTGTGATACTTCCAAGAAGGAGTTCTCACACAAAGTGGCCACTGAGCTCATATAGTGTCACCACAGAGATTGTCCATCACCAAAGTTGCAACAGAGATTCAAGAGAAACTGAAGAGTGGACATTCTTTGGCTCCATCACACACTGATGTCGTGACCGCTTCATTGCTAAATACCTAATGCCCTCGTAACCAGATGATATGAAGTCTACAATAAATCCAGTATGTTTAAAAGGCAGTGTGAGAGGCAACCAAGTTACACTGTCATACTATACATTCGAAAATGGTTTTACATCATGTGGGTCTGCATCTAGGCGATCGTCAAGGGTACCAAAACGCTACCATATTTGAGCTGATGGCATAGCTACAAATCATCCTTGATGCTACCGTCCAGCAATCGTTGCATCCATCCATTTCTCGCCAAGTGTATCCACTTTCATTACTAGAACAGGCACTGAGGATCACTTGGTCCCTTGTCCATCATATGATGCTTTCTGGCCCATGGAAGACAATGGATGCCTGTAGCATGGATGTTGTGTCTAGCGATTCATCTAGTATGCAGACCACGTTGATTGTAGACAGTTACACAGAAATGTCGACAGCATTCTTATGTAGGAAATAACAAAACTGTGTTGCCTCTCACCTCCTTAAACATACCTTGAGTTGTGTGACAATTCACTTCTAGTTCCCAGGGCATTGTACAATAAAGCGGTTTTATCAGTGTGTGAATGAAGCTAAAGTATCATGTCACTTTTTTGCCTTTCTGTAACGCATTCAGTCCCTCTGGCATCTCAATTCAACCTGCTGATCGACTACGCATTGACACTGTAGAAGCTCTGTGTCACTTACCCCCGCACTTAGAGCATTCCTTCTTGCGAAGCCGCGCAATGTAGAGGTACTGTTATAACTCAAAGTTGTAAGGTGGTTTGCCTTGAGCGTCATGAAGTCAAAATGTGAACAGCAGGATGAGGATGACTTGGTTTAAATAAAAATTGGTCAAATGCGAGATCCCTTAATCTTTTTGGCGATTCAGAAATCAAACACCTGCTTGGAATTTTTGCCATAAGTTCTTTGTATAGATCAGTAAGTTGTACAAGAATACTGAGAACAGTGGCCAATGTGAATCTCAAAAGTTAAGAGATTGAGTCTCATTTAGGACATTTAAAAAATGTTTACAAAATTGTATGTTCATCCTGAAATTTCAACCACAAGCCAAATATCCCTAACTTTTTGTGAGTAGTATATATTCTCCATGGATTCTCAAACATACAATGCAATTCAAACCACTTAGAATTGCTAAACTGCAAACTGTCACAGTGGGACAAGCTTAACCAATCTGAATAGATGGTTAAAGGTGGGTTGTCTCACTACAAGGATTGCTTTTATGTTAAAGAAGATCTGCAAAAACAAGTCACTTTAGCAATAATGTCCATTAACAGTGTCCTACCTATTCTCTGAGATAATCCCCTTCATTGAAATGTGTGCTTGCATCACCTTCCCTGCAGTCACTAAAGCTACAGACCTGTTTTATTTATCCTGAATAGGCTGCTAGCGATGTTGCTATACAGCGTACAGACCTGTCTTCTACTACTGCAGTCTAAGGTAGAAGCCAGTAAAACACAACCCCCGTGAATTCAAAATGAAACCAAGAAAACCATGACGATGTGAGATGAATCATGAGTAGTGAGACAACCCCTTTAAGGTAATGTGTGCACCAGTGCATGACTTGGGGACTGTGCTCCACCAAACTTGCTTAGTGCCTGGACTATTTACAGAATAGCTGAAAGAAAGTTGATCACAGTGCTTGACTTTATTGAAAAACCTGCAAAAATGAACTTTTAAAGAGATTCTACTTTTATCCAAATCCAAATGAAACAATTAGAAATCTTGCACGTATTATGTCAGTTTAGAGATTTTATATGTCGGGTAAATCTAAATATCCCAAGAAAAGTACTGGCCAATGTGGCGCCCAGCCACGCTGTTTCTACATAGACCATACAGTGTGTTTTAAAGCTGTGCAGTTATAAGTGCAACATGCTGAGGCAAGTTTAATATCATCTGCTTTTAGCTGTAAGGTCACTGCTTCAAGCTTGAAGGTAGTGAATGCCTAAGGGACTTCTATGGACTTAACTTAGGTTTGCAATCTCAGTAAATTATTATGTTGGTTCGAATCGGAACAGAAGAAGGCCTGCAGGTGTTAGCAGCTTAAAGTAGGGATTGAAGCGTTCGGACGCATGTCGAACAACATAGAAGCAGACACCCCCAGCCGCGCTGTTCGGATCTTTCTCCATATACACATGGATGGTTCTTAACCAAGCATTTCAAATTTGTTATACCCAGGTGGACAGA
Organism: Phyllomedusa bahiana; assembly: GCA_025379985.1. Lineage (NCBI taxonomy): Eukaryota > Metazoa > Chordata > Amphibia > Anura > Hylidae > Phyllomedusa > Phyllomedusa bahiana. The sequence goes on along the minus strand of JAODAL010013341.1, from coordinate 74,236 downwards.
GAAATACTATGCGTTTCCGCAGGTGGTGAATTCATTCCTGGATTTTTCCTGCATAGAAATCCTAACTGCCTTGTTATTTATTGTAGTGCCACACTCTATCACATAGTTCAATCCCACCTTTAGATTTAGAAGCAAACACAAAATACTGCTATACTACAAATTTTAGCAGAAAGAAGTCCACTGTGTTTGTACAGTATATTCTCTATCTAAATCAACGAATGTCAAATTCTCTATTCAGTCCCAGCAAAGGGTGTGCATAGGGATGAGACAGCCCCATAAGAAGGATTAAAATGGGGTCTCCACCTATACTGGTGTACACAACCATACCCCCGACCGCCTGGAACAGGAGAACTTGGTCTGTACTTGCCCTTATCTGTTTTAGCACTGTAGGACATGTAGAGAGGGGTCACCTCGGTCTTTACCATCTACTTAAGGTGCTTTTACATGGCATATTAACAGGATATTCCATAAATATCTGAAAGATGCAGCTCCCATCTCTTGGACCTAGACCTATCTTGAGATTGGGTCCCCAAAAATTTTCTTGCAGAGTGGAGAAGTGGTCGCGCATTCGACTGTTCTTTTCAGGGGGTGTTCTCACTACAGCTGAGCAAACACGTTTGGCTTTGCTAGAAATTCCCAGAGCGCAGAATGGACAGTACTGCACATTGGGCGACATGTATGGAAACTGTCTAGGTAAAAGACTTTCCTTGTTGCCCATAGCAACCAATCAGATCTACCATTTCATTTTATCAGAGCACTATATGAAATGAAAGAGGAGCTCTGATTGGTTGCTGTGGGCAACAAAGAGAGTTTTAGGGTATGTTCACACGGCGTAATTGCACTTAATACGCGGCGAGATGCGTGCCGCTATTACGGTAATCCATAGCTCTCATAGAGAACTATGGATTATGCCGAGTCTCCCCGCGCGTACAATACGATCATATTGTACGCACAGAGAGATAAGGGACATGTCAATTATTCACGGTGATTACGCACCACGAGTAATGCATGTCAATGGGGCTGGCGGGCTGCCTCCCCCCCCCCCTCCCCATGCTTCGGGAGATCAGCGCGACTCCCAAAACACACGACATATTGAGGCGCGTACTGTACGCCCCGCAATTAGGCCGTGTGAACATCCTTAAGACCTAGAAAGTTTCATACCATTTGGACCCATATAGCGTCAGCTCTCCATTCTAGCATGGAGACATTTAGAGCCTGTTCTCAAAATAAGTGTTGCCAGAGTTAGAACCCTTCACCTATTATGCTATTTTATCAATATAACCCTGAAATGTCCAGAGATAGAACCCCCCTTTAAAATAAGGAGTACAAGTTAACATTTTTTTTGGCTTCCTTTCTCCAGAGAACCAGTGGCATCATGGCATCTGCCTCTACATACATACTGGCACAGGGTATGAGGTATAGCACATAATTTTAAGGACAAGAGCGCATATGTGAACAAAATGAGCGTGCATTTTTAGTACAGTGTATCTCACCAACTAAGACTAAAATTCCCCCAATTATTTTGTCCCATATTGAACATATAAAACAGCATGGTATTTCCCATGGTATTTCCCATTCCACATAACATATGGCAGTCTTTAGAAAAGGTGATCATGTGCTACAATGGGGTTCTTCCACAGTTTACTGGTCATCTTTTTCCACCCTCCTTACATGCACTTTAAAATATACAGTTTGCTTGCACAGCTATATTGGAATTACTGACTCATCTGGTGACCCAATAATCTACCTGTATACGACTATAAAAGCACAGTTTTGTTTTATCTGTCCTCTTTTCCTATTAACAGTCATTCCACTGAGTGTTTTGCACCTACTGGGTACATAATGAGATGGCACTCTGAGGTAAGAACATCTACAGGACAACCCACAAACACCATGAAAAACAGAAGCCCTGACATTATCTGAATAAGATATTAGAAAGGCTAAAGGTGTAAAAATATAGTAAAATGTATTTTTTGTAAGAATGTATCCCTATTCTATACCCCTATTCTATAAGATATCAGAAAGGCTAAAGGTGTAAAATATAGTACAATGTATTTTATTATAAGAATGTATCCCTATTCTAGTGTGCCATGAGGAACGCCCGTACAATGTTTTGTACCAATAACTCATTGCATAACCCATTGTTTATACAATATGTTAAGGAATAGTTTTTACAACTATTTACCTTTACATGATGGTCACAGTATTCTGCCTTCTATATATTTCCCATGTTACACATGTTTCTATTACTGTAGTGCATGACATATCTACTTGTCGATGATTTTCTTCCCTAGATGACATTATCTGAATGTATATGAATACACAGCAACTAGTGGTCGGCACCAGTGTAAGGGGTTATGCTTGCGTTGGGATGTTCATAGTAGTGGGTTGCCATGGGAAACCAAGAGTGGGATGCAAGCTTGAGGGGAAGCAGCAGTTGGTGACAGTTTTGAGAGTCAAGGTGGACAGTTGGGACTCAATCAGGAGAGCTGAAGGGGTTATAGCTGTAGTCAGGCAGATAGTTATAAGAGGGAGGCTGTCATCCCCTTAGTAGTTAGGAGTTTAAGTATGGTTGCTGTATATAATTCCAGTTGAAAGCAGAAAGTTAAGGGGACCCCTGCCTATCCAGGCGCCAATAGACAGGGCAGGCCGAGGCAGAAGAGAGCAGTCTGACTCATTGCTATACCTGAGATTGAGCAGCACTGACGACCGAGAAAAGTGGAGTATCCATACAGAGGGACCCTGAGAGAGTCAGACAACCCCAGAATTACGGTGGGCAATTTGGCGGACTGCCGGAAAAGTCAAGGGACCCCTAGAGTGACAAAGTGTGTCCTGTGTCGCCAGACGCCAGCACCTTGCATAGCTGGGCTGGGACGGGGTCAACGCCAGTGCAGCACCTTGCACAGCTTGACTGGGTCCGGATCCATAACAGGGTTGAGAGAGTCGCCAATGTCCAAAAGAGAGGGTCTGGAAATGCGTTTAAGAATACCATTGGTGCCCTACTACATACCTATGTAACGTCCACAAGATAAGTGCCCCCGTGATCAAAGCCAGAAGATTCCCCAGAATACTTGTGTCGTCTGCTGTTATTGATGAAGGTGCAACATCCCATCACTACAGAGTCCCACAGCACACCTTTCCTTGCAATATGAAAAGGACCTGAGGATACCAGGGGAACCTGGGGGTGCTTGCCATGGACAACGAGCGGGCGCAGTCGGCCGACGCTGCAAGACATCCCATACCCCCTCTGCTGGCACAGGGGAACCTGGGGGTGCGGGCACTTACCACAGACAACAGGAGGGCACGGTCGGCCGTCGCAAGATACCCCATATCTCCTCCATACCAACATTCTCTTATTTTTACACCAGTATGAGCAGTGACTGCTCCCCTCTTATCTCTGAGTTGAGTGGTCCACCTGGGTCGTTGTCTGCACCACCCGCCTTTAGAAATGGCCATGTGTGCAGACATTGAATATCATTATATAAACTACTAATCACTGCATATCTAATGGTAACCTCTCCTGTCATGTGTAACACTATTTTTTACATATTTTATGAATTCTTAATAACAATTGATTTCTAAAGTTTTTAGATACTATATCGAGTCTAATTTGGTTTTAAGACTACATAATTTTCCAGATTTTTATTTCCCTATATCCTTTCTATATTATCCCTCATTTTGGAGAACAGCCCCTTTAAAAGAGGGTTTTAACTACGTTGTTGGTGTACTGATGACACTGATTACACAGTTGATATTAACTATGTTGAGGCGATTACGTTGGCCACGACATCGGTCGATAGTCGACCATCACGACAAGCATCGTCGATGGTCGAAATGGTGATTATGATACATGACCATTAAAGTCTATGGGAAGAGCAACAACACCTTCAATTCTACACAATCATGGCTGGAAACGGATTAACAATCCACAACAGTCAAATGGATACGTGCTACACTATCAACACACTTAGTATAAAAGCCCACAAAAAAAAACTCACACACCATTCAACTATTGCGCACCCTGTCCTTGCACCACAGCATGAACCTTAAACCTGCATGACCCACAAATTAAAAAGTGCCATAAGGCAGTATGAATTTTTAACCATCATTTTTTAGTGTGACGATTTTTATCGACTAAAGTTGAAATCGCAACTTTTTTAGGTGATCGAAATTTTCAGATCATGCAATAATTAAGTTAAAATCTGTGCATCATCTATTTAAGAACGCCGCCATTTTCGGCGCTTCCTGTCCAGTTTGGCGCCAGCCCAAATCAAGATTACAGAATAAGAGCAGGTGAGATGTTGTGTGCGACGTCCATGACTGGATGTATATGATTGGCGATTGGCTGGAAAAATCACATAACCTCGTTTACATAGAACAGCGTTCCTGTTCAGCCTAGTGTCTCTCAGCGTCTCATAGGCATAGGACGTGCGCTCTGCTGTGGCCAAACAGCTCAGCGAAATTTAGTCTATATCTGCACAGAGAAACCTCTACTATTTAGCTGTTCCTTCCAATTTATTAATTAGGATTGAAGATTTTATGTAGTTAGCTAGAGAAATTTAAAGCAGCATCTACCGCTGTAAAGTCATGCGGGGGGGGGGGGGGGGTCCGCGGGCGATACACAGACAATGCACTTTCTATAAAGAACACTGGATAAAGTTCACCAAGACAGAGTAGACATTGCCACTGCAATAACTTTTATTATTAACAGTGCTATTGAATATTTTCCTGTATATTGGGCATCTGAACTTATATTGGATACACATCATTTCTAGTACAACTGCAAGGTCTCTTTGTTAGGTGAGCAAAACTCCCCTTTTATTTATCAGCTAAATACATTTCAGATAGGTGTCATTTTCAATTTTATCCCATTCCACCTGTGTTGATATATCCACCTTGCAGCTAAATTACAATCCAGCAATCTCGTAGTCAGCACAGGTGTTTGTTGCCAAAAATACCGTGTATCATACGAAAACATAACGTTTTTTTGTGACTTTTTGCGCACCCATCTTTGGTTCATTGACGCAGCATTCACGTAAATTTAAAACAGAGCAATTCTAACTAGTCACCACAGTTGGATTGATGAAAGGTGCAAAAAAATATCTATATTATACGAAAACATAACAGATACGTTGTTTTGTTGACATTTTGCGCACACAGCTTTGTTCATTGACGCAGCTACGCACGTAAATCAAAAACAAGCAATTCTATAGCACCACATGTGATTGAAAGGTGGCAAAAAATATCTGTATTATACGAAAACATAACAGATATGTGGTTTTTTTGACTTTTGCGCACCCAGCCTTTGTTCATTGACGCAGCTTCCACGTAAATCTTAAAACACAATTCTATAGTCACCACAGTGAATTGAAAGGTGCAAAAATACCGTGTATTATACGAAATCATAAACAGATACGTGTTTTTTGCAACTTTTGCCCTACAGGTACCAGATTTGTTATATACACCTTGCAGTTAAATTTTGTATCCAGCAATTTTGTTTTTGAATTAAGGGATTTGAGAATAGCAGTGATTTGCCGTCTTTTATAAGAGACTTTCCAACTATTCATATCTTCTCAAATTATATATTTCTGAACATGGAGCTAAAAGCGGTGGTAACGAGCAAAGAGGGGGGTAGCACATGGAGAGTATAGGTACGAGAGAAGGAGTCTCGTTTTCAGTGCTGCCGACACACGGCATGCCCAGCGTATCGTCAGTTGCAGGACCGTCAGGCCTGTCAATCGCTGGGGTCAGGGCCTTGAAACTAAGTAACGAACATCGTCGCCAACTGTCCTTCAGTGGTATATGCGAACCTGCAATCTAGCAGGTCCTTACCTCTCGTCCTCCCAGTCACGGCCACAAAATGTCGTCATCGAGCATCATCAGCATCCGTCCAACATGAAGCAGACCAAAATGTCACTCGTGTACCCACCACTGTGGATAATCCAATTGTCTGAAGACTCTCTTTGAATGACAAAATGCGGTTGGGTAAGAACATGTTAAAGATCAAAGAGATGATTTAGTCTGCTCTGTCCGCCATAACAGAATGCCATCAGAGGAGGTGAAGGAAGCGGTCAAATCGGCAAAAATCCCGGCGGTCCGGCAACGCCTTAGCAGTGCCCCTAGCTTGTAGCCCGCAGCTTCGGGATGCAGAAAGTCAGAACGACCAAGCACCTGTGTTGAGATGATGATGATGATGACACAGTTGCGGATCCCATCCAGTCTTTTCCGCAGAATTTGGCTTCGAGCGCTTCAACAGTGTACGATGAGGTAAGACCGAAGGCGTAGATGTCAATACAGGTCCCGCACAAAAATGTAGAGGCGGTCCGCAGAAGTCCGCTGATATGATACCGCCAGCCACGGTCAGCGCAAACCCAGCTCCTCGTCTTTATCGCCCGTCAAAAAAGGTCCAGGACCTCTCAAGCCGGGGCCTTCTGAGCAAGCCACTGATTCATCCCAGCGATGTCATATGCCGCCTTTGCCGTAAACTGCATAAGTAGAGGCAAGAACCTTAGGGTGGTTAAACCACCACCAACATGTCAGTCACATGCAGCGAATGCATGAGTTGAAATGGAGTGGAACACTTGGCCAAAAAAGGCCAGACCGGACGCCGGGCCTCCAACCACTGTCCCAATGCCCTTCTGTCCACGCGCCTCCCTCCTCCTCCGCCTACCTACCAAGCGTTCCTCAGACTGCCCATGTCTCTCAGAGTCAGGATCGAGGTATCACCTCCGCTTCAGCCTCCACCGTCGCCCGAGTACCACCGTCACCACCAGAGACCCCATCCTATCCCATTCTCCTTCCGCAAGTTTGACACCAGCACACCGGACAAGCGGCCAGTCTAGCACCAGCCTTCTGTCTACCAGTTTCTTGGATCAGAAGAAACAATTTTAACCCCAACCATCCCAAAGCCAAAAGCCTGAATGTCGGCATTGCAGGCTTTTGCCATTGGAAATGTTTGCCTTTCCGTCCGGTGACACAGAATGAGGGTTCCCGCCACGTTCATGGCCCTCGCCTGCCCCCAATACCATATGCCGAGCAGCATTCTTTGCCAGAAAAAGCCGTCCCTGCCCTGGCCAGCATGTGTACATCTAAATATTTCAAGCGCGTTGTCTGCAGCTGTGTCCGGAAAGTCCATCTCACACCTGACACATGACTAGAATGCAGGCCAAAGGCCGGTAAACTCACTGTTGACAAGCTCCACTGGGTAGTTGGGTGGAATGTCTCTGTGGTACGGTGGCTCTCAGGCTCGGCGCACGCTCTTCAAAACCGCAGGGATGGAGTAGGGCTCTTTCCCCCAAGGGTCCTCTGGTGGCATCACTGTGCCCAGAACACCAGCCGAGTTTAAATTGATCTGCCTTGGAACCGTCCACCACAGGTTCAGGCAAGGTGGTGTGGGCGATAACGGGCGAAATCTGCTGGCCGCCCAAATGATCGGTAGCTGGAAGCACAACCTGCTGGCACATTCATGAACCTTGTCAGTCAGAAATTCTAAAGAGCTACACCCGGTCGGACTGGCCCTCTGAAAAGGCTCGAGGTCTGAGTTTGCAACTTCCGCCGTTCGGCACCCTGCTCGTCCAGCCTGCTGCGTTGCAGCGTCGCTCGGCCTCCCCGTCAAGCCGTCTCATTGTTGACGTGCAACACGGCTGGAATTTCCACCCTCCACATCGTCCACGATTGTGGGACAGCGCAATGCCATACGCAGTACGAAGTACGACATGCCCTGAACCAGACAGCGGTGGCGGCACCTCGGGTTGTTTGAGACCACCGCCGTGGAGGCAGGTGAAAGAGCTCTGCACCAATCCTTGCCATTTTTGAAGAAGCCCACCAAAATGGTCGATGCGGACGATGCCCTGTTCCAGCATAGCATTTGTGGTGATCCTTATTTCTCGTGGAACAGATCGTTGGACACTCTGAACATCAGGTCCCCGCCAGCGACGGAGGAGGAGACGGACACGATACAGACCCGGAGCAATTCTCTCTCCCGTCAAATCCACAAGGCCCGACATATTATCTCAATTTTATCGGTCTTCATTAAGGCAAGTGGTTCAGGTTCAGAGCTAGTGCAAGCTTCACCTCAGCTCTCAGGGTGCATCATCTGAGGCAAAGTCAGGCCTGTGGTTGAAGCTGTGCCGGAGAAAGCGGAAGAGGAGGAGGAGGAGGTATTCCTAGACATACCGACGACCCTGCCTTGGAAAGAGGTTGGCGTGACATTTGAGGCAGATGAGGAAGATGAGTTTTGCTAGTCCCCTCAACCCAGAGGCTTGGGAACTCGAAGGCTCCATCCTCAACATGAGTGCTGGATGCTCCAATTCCTCCAACATGATCCTGCGTATTAAAGGACATCAAAAAAGAACAACATTACTGGTGGGCCACCCCTCCGCAGGATCCCTATATGCTGCCTGCCTATACCAGCCCCCCTATATGCCTGCCTCAACACCCCTATATGCCTGCCATATACCCCCACAACCTGCCTGTCTACTTATATGGGCCCCTTTATCTACCCTTAAACCTACCTATATGGCCCCTATACCCACGCATAACCCCCTGTCTACCTTGTAATGGCTCCCGATAGCACCTTAAACCCTGCCTGCCAATATGGGAACAATTGCTACCTAAACACGTGCCTATTTGGGGCCCCATATATCCTATCTAACCCTGCCTGCCGAATGCATCCATATAGCCAGGTGGCAGTGCTTGAAAAGTCAGAAGTTCGCGCTAAGATATTTGTGTCTAAATCAGCAGGGACAAGTGGTCCCGGAGATGTCAACAAGATGGCGGACGGACCGATGCAGTACAAAAAGAGAAAGTCAAACGACTGGTACAGAGAACGTCACCTGTGAAGTCACAAATTAACTGCAACTGTAATCACCTATAAATGTCTGCACAGGCTGTGTACACTGCGTCCTCACCACTATATGGTCTCGGTAATGTGGATTATACTGTCTGCAGAGCCTGTGTACACTGCTGTCTACCCTATATGGTCACTGTATGGAGGTAATATACAGTCTGCAGAGCCTGTGTACATTGGTGTCTACCATTATATGGTTCACTGTAAAAGGTGGTAATATACAGTCTGCATGAGCCTGTGTACATGGTGCCTACCCAACTATAGTGGTCACTGTATGGTGGTTATAAACATCCTGCAAGCCTTGAGTATACACTATTAAAATACCAACTTTATATGGTCAGTATAATAATACATATTAATTATTATAAGACAGTATTGGTCTTAGTGTACTGATCAGCAAATAGTGTAGGGTTATTATTCATTCCAATATTGTGGTGGTAATTTGTGGTCGTGTTCTGGTGGTACAATCAGTCTTATTTAATAGCGTTATTGGTAATGTTGGTTGGTATAGTGGATTTGATTGTAGCATATATGGGTGAGATGTATGTGGAGATATTTGCCCCTTGTAATATCTACATTTAATCTAACAGCATGTCCTGGTACATGGTCGAGGTAAGGGAGGGGGGGGGGGCATCCCAAAAGTTTTGCTATGGGCCCTGGCTTCATCTAGTTACGCCCCTGATCAGACTTCTGGGGTATCCAAAATGGACCCGAAAGGCCCGAGCTGGCACGCGCACGCCATAGAGTTGTTGGTCCTGCCCAGCATGCCAGCGTCCATATTCCTGAGCGGACCTTCAGCAACAGCCGGAGACCATTACAGACAAACCGCCATCCGGCTTTCCACAGATAATGTGGATCGAGTGTTGACTTTCATCAAGTTGAATCAGGCAATGGATCTCTGATGAAGTTGTGGCCCCAAAGTGCCGAGGTCACCGATTGTTGCTGGCTATTTCACATTCCTCTCCAAGACAGAAAATGGTCCTCTTGAAAACTTATTTTTAAAATGATCAATTCTTACTGCAATTTTTATGTCTCAATCCCAACAGTTCATTTGCTGGTTTGCTTGTGAGGAGACTAAAAGACACCACAGGTTTCGATGAACAAAAACATATTCCATTTACTCACTAAATCACTCTTTAGAATTTTTCACATTTGTCAATGGTTTTTTGGGGGCATGTTTGCCTCACACAATTTTTAACAGTGGCTGAGAAGTCATAATTATATTTTTTTTGGGTCATGTTGCTGTGAGATACAGCAATAATATGAGTTCTTTGGAACATAAATGTGGCTTCTAAGTGGCATATCTCTTCACAAATTTTAACAGTGGCTAGAAAGTCATATTTATAATTTTTGGGGTCATGTTGCTGTGAGATATAGCTATAATCAAGGTCCTTTGGGAACAGAAATGTGGCTTCTAAGTGGCCATTTCTCCTTCAACACAATTTTTAACAGTGGCTGAGAAGTCATTTGTATAATTTTTGGGATCATGCTGCTGACATGCAAGCATACTATAGGTCCTATTCTACAAAATGTTGGTTCTAAACAAGACATTTGTTTCTTCACCAATTGTCAAAAGTGCTCAAGGTCAGCTTTGAATTTTTGGAGGCATTTTGCTGTGACATGCAGCATACTACAGGTCCTATTCTAAATTTTTTGTTTCTAAAAGACATTTAGTTTCTTCACAATTGTCAAGAGTTGCTCAAGGGTGATGGACTGTCAGAAACAGGAATAGGAAGGAAACTGTTAAATGGACACATATTGCAAATGCCTTATTTTTGCAAGATCTTTAACATAGCTATCAATCCCCTTTAGTTGAGACAAACCCTTTAAATACAATTAAAAAAGAGAAACAAAACAAGGTGGATTTCATCTGATATTAAAAAAGTGTTTTCTAGAATTAAAGTACTAAAAAATACTTGCAAGTACAAAATACTTGTTAAAAAAATTCCTCTGAATTTACAAGGGAGGTACAGGAAAACTTGACCCCAGCATGTAGGTTATTCAGAGGACATGGAGTATGAGCACGGACAAAGAAAAAAGTACAGAGACCAATTCCTCCAGCACATTGAGTAAAAGAGAAAAAGAATCGCCAAGGATATAGGGCACCTGGGTGTAACAGGACGTTAACCACATATTTCCAATGAAAATCAATTGTCCACAAAACTCAAAGAGGGCAGCGCTAACCCCCAGGGGGACAGGACAGTAAAAAGTCCAGTAGAAACTAAAATGGTGGTTAAAGACTCTTATTTCCGTACTTTTTAATCAGGGGGTCCATGCAGGTTTTGGGGCTCATGCTGTGGCCTCAGGACAGTAATAGACAAATTCCAGTGGAAACTAAAATGGTGGTTCAAAAGACTCCTTTTTTCCGGCACTTTTTAATTGGGTGTCATGCAGGTTTTGGGGCTCATGCTGATGGCCCAGGACAGGTATAGTCATGTCCCAGTTTTCAATAAAAAGGTGGGTTGAAAGACTCCTTTTCCCGGCACATTTTAAATGTGAGGGGTCATGCAGGTTTGGGACTCATGCTGCTTCCAGACAGGGATATTCAATGTCCAGTTTCAAGTAAAATGATGTTCATTTTGCATACTGCCTTCTGGCACTTTTAATTATGTGAGGTGATGCAAGATTTAAAGGATGGGCATGCTGTGGTACAAACAGATAGTGATTGGTGTGTGACTTTTTTTTCTGTGGCATTTTAAAAGCCTAATGTTGTGCCTAAGATGCAGCAGTAATCCATATGACTGTTGATGGCTGTTGAATTCAGCTGCTCCCATTTCCTGTTTGGTGTAAGAAATGAAGTGTTGTTGCTCTCCCCATAGACTTTAATGTCATACCGGAGATGATCGACATATCGACTATGGAAAACCTTATCGATGGTGGCCGACTATTCGACAATCGATTGATGGTCTATAGCCAACGTAATCGCTCAACATCTAATCATTTTTACTTGAACTGGACATTGAATATCCCTGTCCTGGAACGCAGCATGTAGCCCCAAACCTGCATGACCCCCAGATTTAAAAGTGGCCGGAAAAAGGATTCTTTCAACCACCATTTTTGTTGAACGGGACATTGACTTATACCTGTCCTGTACCACAGTATGACCCATTTACCACATGACCCCAGATTAAAAAGTGCCGGAAAAAGGAGTCTTTCAACCACCATTTTAAGTTGAACTGGACATTGACCTATACTTGTCCTGGGCCACAGCATGAGCCCCAAACCTCATGACCCCTATATTAAAAAGTTCCGAAAAAGGAGTCTTTCAACCACCATCTATAGTTTCACTGGACATCTGACTATACCTTCCTGGCCACAGCATGACCCCAAACCTGCCATGGACCCCAGAATAAAAAGTTACAGGAAAAGGAGTCTTTCAAAACAAGGACATTTTAGTTTCACTGGACATTGATATACCTGTCCTGCACGCAGTATGAACCATTAAACGACTGACCCCCAAATTAAAAAGTGCCGGAAAAGGAGTCTTTGAACCACCATTTTAGTTTTCACTGGACATTTGACAACCTGTCCTGTGCCACAGCATGAGCCCCCAAACTCTGCATGACCCCAGATAAAAAGTACAGGAAAAAGTAGTCATTTCAACCACCATTTTAGTTTCACTTGAACATAAACGTCCACTGTTCCTGGGTAGCGCTTACCCCTCCGTAAAGGGGTGACCAATTGACTTCACTTGGAAATACTGTGGATACGCTCCTGTTACAACCCAGTGCCCTTTATCTTGGCATTCTTTTTCTCCATTTACTCAATGTTCTGGAGGATAATGGGCCTCTGTATCTTTTGTCTATTGTCCGTGCTCCATACTCCATGTCCTTTCTTGATAACACTCCATCTGGTTCAAGTTTCCTGTACCTCCCTGTACAATCAGAGGAATTTTTAACAGCTATTTTGGTACATGCCAATTTTTAGTATTATTTCCTAGAAAACACATTTTTAAAATAGGATGGAATCCCACCCATGTCATTGTTTATCTTTTTAATGTATTAAATGGGTTGTCTCCAATATAGAGATTGATAGCTATTTTAAAGAACTTGCAAAAACCAGTCATTTTGCAATAGTGTCCATTAACAGTGCCCTACCTCATAAATTCCGTGAACTGACAGCACCATCACCCTTGGTCACTCTTGACAATTGTGAAGAACAAATGTCTGTTAGAAACAACATTTTTTTTATAAAAGACCTGTAGTATAGCTGCATGTTCCAGCAAAATGCCCCCCAAAATTCAAAAACATGACCCATGAGCACTTTATGAGCAATTGTGAAGAACAAATGACCTGTTAGAAACAAAATTTATTTTAAAAATAGGAGGGAGGACCTGTAGTATACTGCAAGTCTCAGCAAAATGCCCCAAAAATTCAAAGTGCCTGACTCTTGAGCCACTTATGACAATACCTGAAGAACAATGTCTGTTAGAAACAACATTTTTTTTATAAAAGGACCTGTAATTAAACTGCACGTCAAGAAAATGCCCCCAAAAATTCAAAGCCATACCCTTGAGCCACTAGGACAATTAGAAGAACAAATGTCTGTTAGAAACAACATTTTTTTTATAATAGGACCTGTAGTATTGCTGCATTTAAAGCATCATGACCCAAAAAAATATAAAAATGACTTCTCACCACTGTTAAAAATTGTGAGGGGAGAAAAGCCATTTGAAAGCCACAATTCTTTCCAAAGGACCATGATTATAGCTTATCTCACACACACATGACCCCAAAAAATATATAAATATGACTTCTCAGCCCTATTTAAAATTGTGAGGGAGAAATGCCAACTTAAAAGCCACATTTCTAGTTCCAAAGAACCATAATTAAGCTGTATCCACAGCAACATGACCTCAACACCATCTGACAATGCTAAAAATTCCTAAAGAAAAGTGAGTAAATGGAATACGGTGTTGATCGATACGAAACCTTGCACTCTTTAACAGTCTTCCACACAGCAAACCAGCCCAAAATGAACTGTGAAAAGAGAATAAAATTGCAGTAAGAAAGAACATTTAAAAAAAGTTTTCAAGAAGGACCATTTCTGTTTGAAGAGGAATGTGAAAGTAGACCGTCAACTAATCGGTGACCTCGCAATAAGGGCCACAACATCATCAGAGATCCAAGCCTGATTCATCTTGATGAAAAATGTCAAACGATCCACATTATCTGTGAAAGCCGTATGCCGTTTGTCTGTAATGACTCCTCCCAGCTGTGCTGAAGGTCCTCTCAGAGATGACGCCTGGCTGCTGGCGAGGACAACACCTCTATGGCGTGCGAGCGAGCACGGGCCATTCTCCATTTTGGATACCCAGAAGTCTATTGGGTCCGGAACACATACAAAACATCGGTCTGAGACGCAGGAAAGTGTGCACCATATCTTAAAGCTGGTCTCTGAGTTTTGGATGTGTAGCCCTGCATTGCATGCATTGGTGAGTGTAAATAAATATTGGCCAGAGTCACACCCATTATCTTCATGCTACCTAGCCTGCGGCTGCTGCCGCTATACGGCAACTTGGCACACTACTAGCTGTCACGTCGCTGATTTGTTCCACCGAGACATTTGGGGAACGTGAAGCAGACGCAACAGATGTCTCCAGTTGATAATCAGCCAGGTCTCCATTTCCTCATTTTACTCTCTGTTTGGTAGGGTGGAAGGAAGTGTGAGTTTTTGGTTTGTACCGGGGATCCAGGAGGGAAGGCCACCCCAAAACTGTTGTTCATTTTGATGCCTTAATGCGAGGACATGTTGGAGGAAATGGAGCATCCCAAGCACTCAGTGAGAGATGGGAGCTGATTTACCATGCCTCTGGTTCGAGGCACTAGCAACTGAACTTCCTCATCCTTCCCCTCCGCCATCAAATTCGCGCCAACCTCATTCCAGGCAGGGACGTCGTAACGTCGTGTCAAGTAATACCTCCTCCTCCACTTCCTCCGGCACAGCTTTCAACACAGCCCTGACTTGCCTGAGATGATGCACCCTGAAGGCTTATGCCCACTTGCATGCACTAGCCCCTGGACCCCGACCACCTGGCCTAGAAGACCAACTGAAAATTTGAAACTTTCAGGCCTTTGGATTTTGACGGAGAGAAAAGCTCCGGTTTGGGTTTTCTGCATCTGTGTCGTCTACTCATCCATCGCTGCGGGACCTGGTTGTTCAGAGTGTCCAATGATACGTTCCAGAACTCAAGATCACCACAACGCTCATGCTGACAAGGGCTAGTGACCGCACTGACCATTTGGTGGCTTTTTTCAAAACGGCAAGATCGGGATGGTGCGTAGAGCTCTTCACTCACCTGCCATCCACAGTCGTGCTCAACACCCCGAGGTCCGCACCGTGCTTGTCAGGCCATCGTGGTCACGTCGTGCAGCGTAAAGGCATTGCGCGGCTGCCACAATCGCTGGACATGTGGAGGGTGGAATTCCAGCGTGTTTCCCACGTCAACAATGAGACGGTTGACGGGGGAGGGCCGAGCTTGAGCTGCAACGCAGCGCATGCGGGGCGATGCAGGTGCGAACGGACAGTGCGTAGTGCGAACTTAGACTTCAAGCCTTCCATCATCAGGCATCCAGACCGGTAGTCTACTTTAGAAATTCCTGGACGACAAGGTTTCATGGACAATGTGCCAGGCAAGGATGTGCTCATCCTACTGATCTTAAGTGGGCGGCCAGCAGATTTCGCCCGATATTCTCACAACCACCTCCCTGCACATCGAAGGCTCTTGTCACCCCAGCCCGCTCGGATGTTCGTTTGCGAAGCCGTCCACACAGCTCCTGACCTTTTTGGACGGTCTCCAAGACAGATTAATTTCAACACGGCCCTGGTTTTCCTCTGGGCACATGATTCCACCAGAGGACCTTGGGGAAGAACCCTGTGCACCACCCCTGCGATTTGAAGAGCGTTCGCCGAGCCTGAGAGCACTGTCACCCCCCAGAGATATCCACCCAGCTCACCCAGGAGCTGTCACAAGATATAGCGGCCTTGGCCGTGTCTACTAGTCCATGTGTCGGTGGTCAGATGGTACTTTACCGGCCACAGGATGGCAGACAACGCGCTTGAAATTTTAGATGACACTTGGCTGGCCAGGGGCAGGGACGGCTTTTCTGCAAAGAAATGCTGCTCGCATCTGGTATTGGGGGCAGGCAAGGGCCATAACGTGGCGGAACCCATCTGTTGTCCACCAGACCAACGGAAGGCAACATATCCAAAGGCCAAAAGCCTGGCAATGCCGACCTTCAGGCTTTTGGCTTGGGATGGTTTGGGGTTAAAATTGTTACTTCTGCTCCAAAACCTGGTAAGAAATAAGTCTGGCTGCTAGACTGGTCCGCTGACGGCGTGCAGGTCATCAAACTGGCGGGAGGAGAAGGAGTAGGATGGGTCTCTGGTGTGCAGAGGTACCGGCGACGGTGTGAGGCTGAAGCGGGAGGCTGAGTCCCTGATCATGACTCTGAGAGACAAGGCAGCTGAGAGAACGCTTGGTGGTGGTGGAGAGGAGGCAGAGACAGAGGTGTGACAGTGTTGGAGGCCCGGCGTACGGTCCCCTGGCCTGTTTTGCCAAGTGTTGCCTCCTTTCAAGCTCATGCATTCGCTCATGTGACTAGACATGTTGGTGATGGTTAACCACTAAGTTCTTTGCCTCTACGTATGCGATTGACGGGCAAAGCAGCATAATAACACATCGCTGGGTGAATCAGAGGCTTGTCAAAGAATGCCAGGCTTTAAGAGGTCCTGGACCTTTTTGACGGCGATAAGCAGGAGCGTGTTTGCGCTGACCGAGGCTGCGAATCATATCAGCGGACTTCTGCGACCGCCCTCTCCTTTATGAGGCGGGACCCATACGACACTACCCCATCATCTTTCCCTCCTCCCCCAGTGAGACGCGCAACGCAAGCAAATTCTTCTGCTGAAAAGACACTTTGGATCCGCAATGTCGTCCATCACATCACAAACAGGTGACTGTTGTCGTCCTACATCGCATCCAGTGCTGCGGGCCTACAAGCAAGAAGGACGCAAGGCGTTGCCGACCGCCCTGAATTTTTCTGATTGACCCGGCTTCTTTCTCCTCCTCTGATGGCATCAGTAACTGGGCGTCAGTGCCGAGAAAATCATCCTCTTAGGCCTCTTGGAAACTTTTAACCATGCCTTCTGACCCCAACCGCATTTTTTTCATCAAAGAGGTCTTCAGAAATGGATTATCCACAGTGGTGGGTACACAAAGTTGAACATTTGGGCGCTTCATGTGATGGATGCTGATGAGCTGATACGCATTTTGATGGCCGTGACTGTGAAGGTAAGACTGCTGGTGCAGGTTGCATTACCACTTGAAGGACAATTGGAAACGCTGTTCGTTACTGAGATTCACAGGGCCCTGACCCAACGATGACAGGCCTGACGTGACCTGCAACTGACTATCCCACTGGCAAGCGTGTTGACCCGCCAGCACTGGAAGGAGCACCTTTCTCACTACCTCTGACCCTCAATGTCCAACCCCCCTCTTTGCTCGCTTACCACGTGAATTTCGCTCCATGTTCAGAAATATGAAAATTTGAGAAGGTATGGAAGAGTATTGGAAAGTCTCTTATTAAAGACGGCACTCACATGCTATTCCAAAACCCTCAAATCAAAACAAAATTGCTGGATTCAAATCAACAGCAAAGAAATCTATCAACAAAAGGCTGGCCTGCGCCAAGTGAAAAAACACGGATCTGAAATGTATTTCGGAAATAAAAAGGTATTGTTTGGCACCTTTCAATCAACCTGTGGTGACTACAAAATTGGCTGTATTCAACATTTAAGTGCAAGGTTCCCAATAACAAAGCTGTAGTGCGCCAAAGTGAAAAAACACGTATCGTAATGTATTCGGATAATAAAAGGTATTTTTTTGCCACGTAACAATTCACCGGTGGAAACTACACAATTGCTGGATTCAAATTTAACTGCAAGGTGGCTCTATCAACAAATCTGGACTGGGCAAAAAGTGCAAAAAACACGTATCTGTAATGTATTCGGCATACAATAAAAGGTTTTTTTTGGCACCTATCAATCACCTGTGGTGACTACAAAATTGCTGTATTCACATTTAAGTGCAAGGTGCCGAACAATGAAACAACCAAAATCCCTCCCCCCCCCCCGCCTCCCCTCCAGTGACTTACAGTGGTAATGCTCCTTTAAAATTCTCTACCTAACTACATAAAGTCATCCAATCTCTGATCTAACTAAGTTGTAAGGATCACAGCTAACAGTAGAGCTTTCTCTGTGAAGAAATAGAATAATTTCGCTGAGCTGGATGGACACAGGCAGAGCGCACGTCCTACTGATATGAGATGCTGAGAGACACTGATCATGAACCGGAAGGGCTGTTCTATGTAAAACGAGGTCATGTGATTTTTCCAGCCAATCGCAACCATACACATCCCAGTCATGACGTCGCACACACATCTCACCCTGCTCTATTCTGTAAGCTGATTTGCTGGCCCGCCAAAATGACAGGAAGCGCCGAAAATGGCGCGATCTTAATAGATGATGCACAGATTTTAACCTAAATTATCACATGATCTAAAAATTTTGATCAACATAAAAACTGTGCCGATTTCAACTTTGTCGATAATAATCGCTCAACACTATTGATAACTTTTTCATGACACAACAACTACTGAACAAAAATGAGCACCGCATGGTTGTAAAATGTAATGTAGTATGGATATAGCAAGGCTTAACTTGACAAATAACCCATTATGATTTGGGCACAAAAAGTTATCTCAACTTTTCCAATGCTTTTCAGTGGCTTTCATTGGGATCTGAGTTATAACAGTGCAGTCGGATATCACTGTCAAGTTAAGCTCTGCTACATCCATATATGAATATAATTTCTGGCTTATATTGTGTATATCCTACAATTCTGGTGTTAAGGCTTTATTTCCATTGTAAATGAACTAATCCATGCTAAAGTAAATGATGTACAGCCAGGGGAATTCTTAAGCCCAGTGCTTTCTAAAATATCTATTTCCCCGACAAGATAAGACAAATCCATGCTCCATCTATGAGTACTTCTTGAACTGCAGCTCTGAAGTGTGGATGTCTGGCCTCCATTCACTGCACATTATAATCTCTGGTAATGGATATGAGAATACAGCTACGTTTAAAGTCAAATAAATCAATTGTTCCAAGTGCTTTTCCTGGCAGGTATCAATTACACCCTTTTTCTCAGTTAACTTTAGGCTTAATTTTATCCAATTATTTACTGATTTTAGTGCATTTTCGCGAGAAAGATTTTTCTCTGGATATAATGCTGAGAACATTTCATATTAATGTGCCAGGCACTAATTGTTTAAATGGTGTTCTAATATATCAGAATTAGATTATTTATGCCTCTTAGGTCGTCTTGAACATACAAGTGCCAATAACGGGACAATCAAATGTCATACAGGCAAACCCCAGGGGCCTTTTACTTGACTTACCTGAAATAACGATCATTGGTACCTGAATTTATGTGCTTTTCCTGTACCTATAATTTTCTTCACATAAGAATTAACTATTGAGCCGCACATGTATTTTCTGTGCATTTTTGATAAGGAAAAGCAAAATGTCTGCAAAATCCTTTAGAGATCTGCATAAAAGACCATACATTTTGCTGTCAGTTTTTTCAGACTGCACGAATATTTGATAATATGCTGTTTATTAATTTAAGCCTTGTAAAAGAAATACAGTATACAGCATATACCGATATGAAATAGACCAAATGTACTGTAAAAGAGGCTATGTTTTCTCTACAGCCTCCTATGACTTCATTATGGTATATGTTGGGCTGCTGTTTTTCTATGGTTGTGCTTGTGGTGTTTGCAGCTCTTTCTAATTTGGAAAAGCTGGCTAATAGTGCAATGAGCTGATGCAATTTTAGCCAGCTTTTCCAGATTAGAAAGAGCTGCAAACGCCACAAGCACAACCAGAGAAAAACAGTAGCCCAACATACAGTATACCATAATGAAGTCATAGGAGGCTGTAGAGAAAACATAGACTCTTTTACAGTACATTTGATCTTTTTATGTATAGTGTAGAATTGTACAGTATTAAAAAACCTATAAACCAGAATAAAGGTTTTCTCTGTATATCGGCAATTCACATATGAATAACCTTTTTTTAAAAAATCGGCCAACATGTGGAAAATATAGCACCAGTTCATTGCACCATTAGAAACCTTTTACAAATTAGAAAGAGCTGCAAACTCCGCAAGCTCAACCCTAAGGCCCGGTTCACACGGCTTATTCAAGCCGTATTTGCGGGACGGATCCCACCCGCAATACGGCTTGATTAAGGGGCGGGGCCGGGGGCGGGGCATGGGCGCAGCAGGGGAGCTGCCCTCCAGCCCCATAGACAATGCATTATTTACGGCACAAACACGCCGTAAATAATGTGCATGTCACCTTCTCCCCCTGCGGCGGATTCGCCGAAGCGGGGAGGAGCGATGGAATCCATAGTTCTCTATGAGAACTGTGGATTACCGTAGTTACTAGGACGGATTGGAGCCGTACTACAGCTCAAATACGGCGCGCAGTACAGCTCCAATCCGTCCCAGAATAAGCTGTGTGAACGAGGCCTAACTCTACCTTTGGAAGCCGTCCTGACATGGAGAAATTGTAAAAAGTGGTCGGCTGCATAGCACTGCATTTACCATACTCTTAATCTGTGTTGTTTCAGTGCTTGTACAACACAGCAAGGTGAGAGGCTTCATGTTGTATTGCATAATACAACAAAGGCCGTACTTACAGCTCAATGGCTGGACTAGAGACTGAACCCAGTAGGAGGCAACACAGGCCCCTGTGCTACTTGGGAAAGATAAACAGGTGCAGGTAATTACTGAGCAGTAGCTCACACACCCCTCCACTAGGGGAACAATTAGATGATAAAAAAACTGCACATTGCATTGATACCCGTTTACACCAGTATGCAGAAAATCCACATTATAATACATGGGGAAATTGCACAATTGCAAAAATACTGGTAAGACAACCACTAACATACCTTCTATACCTTCTAAAAGGGTGCCATTCATGCAGATACGTGTTGTGCACCATGCTGAGCTACAGCCTATTACACCACTACTATTCGATTGGTCGGGCTGACCAGCAGTTTTTAGGTGTCCAACACAAAATACTGACACCTTCGGCTCCCCAGTACTTTGGGCAAAAAAAAAATGACGTACTGGATAATTATCAAATATGAGGTATTAGTTGATACAGTGGCCACTATACGCAAGCTCTCAAGCCCCATCAAGGCTCCTCATTACAATTTCCAGAAAAATCACAGAAAAATGGGACATTATTTACTCACAAACAAAACAATGGCCGTACTTACAGCTCAATGGCTGGACTAGAAACTGAACCCAGTAGGGGGCCACACAGGCCCCTGTGCTACTTGGGCAGGTATTAAAAATTCGACTTTTTCTCCACCAGGGATGTTACTATTAATTTCTTCACTGCCAAATTCCAACAGGGCTTTGGGATTAACCCCTCTTCTACTCCGGATGACCATTAATTATACAATTAACCTTTAAACACCTAGAACATAGACATTATAAAACACGAATTGCACAGTATAAATATTTTATATCAACCAAGGATCCAGTCAAAAATGCTACAACAGAGCAAAAAATATTGTTAACCTTTAAAGGGGTCTTCCGTCAGGATCTTTTTTTTTTTTTTTTCTTTTTAAGGGATTACCCATGGGTCAAGATGGGACCAAGAGGCGGAGCCAGACTGTGACAGAACAGCAGGAGTGGGGTTTCAATGAGTAGTAGTTTAATATTTAAATGTTGTTTTCATGCATTAAACCAATAGAACAGAGACATTCTACTTACGTTGACATCCATTCCTCTTCTCTTCATAGCCCAGCTTACAAAAACATCGGCCAATGGGTACCAGCCACCCTCCGTCAGCACTGCAGTACATCTTGGGTGCATCAAACTCCACTGAGTTATTCACACAAGACCCTTTAACCTCCACCAAAGCAGAGTCTCCTCCAGTGACTGTGTCAGGAAACAGGGCAAGATTACGGATTGTGGTTGGACATTTTTTATAAAAGACTCTGACTGAGACCAGGGCAATACATGCTCCAACATCTTGGAAAGCTAAGTAGAACCCTTTCTTGTACAAGTTACTTATGTCTCTAACCTCCGTATTAAGCTTCATGACTCTATCTCCAACATCCACTTGGGTAAAACTCTCATCTGCAGCAATAGTATCTATTTTCATGAACTGGTTCTCCGGGATGTGTCGAAGATTACTATAGTTAGACTCATAGTAATACATGTTGAAGGTTTCTTTGCAGGTGCCTGATACTCCAGGTAGACTGTTACAGTCTCGTAGGGTAAACTTGATTTCGATATAGACTCGTTGAGCACCTCCTCTAGGGATCCAGCTGGTTCTCAGCCAGTTATTTTGGTTGACCTCTAGGACATTGCAGACCTGGTAGGTTCTCATTGGGGTGTTTCTTTCATCCATGACACTGATTTCTTCCCACTGTTGAAAAAATGAAACATATTTAAGGAAACCGATAAACCGTTTTCCACTGCTAGCATCAAACAAATCATGAGAGAATATGCTTACTCAATGTATAGACAAATGATTAGGTCACATAATAAAAGCAATTGATGAACCTAATGCAGTTCAAGGTAAAAATGGGATACCTTTTCAAACCTAAAGCAAAATACTCCAAATAAGATGGAAATTCAGGCTTTAGTTTAAAACTGAACCAAATTATGAAGATTTAGGATTAGTTGAGTCCTCAAGACCTGGTCTACTGTAACTAATCAGAAACTTAATTTTCCTCCAATTTAAAGCATAAGACACAGTTTTTGCTTCAGAAACCAAAATTACTAAGAAGACTTTAATTTAGAATCATCTCGTTAAGTCTAAAAATATTAACTAGGTTTTGGATGCAACTGAGTGCTTGTCTCAACACTTTGTACAAGCTAATTTGATGTAAATAAAATTTAGGCTTTCCTGATTACACAATTATTTTTTCACTATAGTTTGTTAAACTAATTCTAATCTTAATCTCATAGCAGTGTTCCATGACAATACCCAAAAGTCAAATTACCACCATATGATAAAACTAAATCATGGTAAAATTTGTGTATGGTCCATCCTAATATTGCATATTTTCACTGCTGCATTGTATACCATAATTGTAAGCTCTTATATACTCACCCCTTCTGGTGGATATGCCACCCATCCCAGGTCTCCCAAGGCAGACATAGAATCAAGCAAGGTCACTAGAACAAATATTATAAAAGTGTTAGTATTTTTAGGCCTACGATCAACCATTGTTAAACATACAATTACAATTGCTATTTCTGAGCTAACAGAGAACATTCCTTATTCAGGCAACCTATCTATGAGCCAGAGTGGATGCAAATAGCATTTCTGGCCCAGGAAGCCTCTACAAGATGGTGCATTACATTGACAGCCACTTGATTTGAATGAGAATTATGTAATGCTTAATTTCACCACTGGGGGCACTGTAGGGAAACACTTTCTGTATATTTCCCAACAGCTGGTCAATGTGAATCCAAACAGCAGGACACACTGTGAGTATGGTATGGTCAGAGGGCCCTTGTTACAAAAAGGAATTGTTAAAACTTTACAACTCATTTAATGCAATCTACCTAAGACAAAATACCAAGAATACAATCAGAGATTTGATGCAGCAAAAAGTTAAAATATTTTCCTCGTATCACGTCTGCCCTTCACACATATTCTCTTTATGTTTTGGACAAAGAAGGAAATAAAGAGTTTTAAAAAATTTGTATTTTAAGACATCAGTAACAGAAGTTTTAAGATCTTCTCTCTTTGAAATTACCCTTCACACTGTAAAGCAAGTGCATGAGAAAAAGTTGCTACAAAGACACCTGTTGTACAAGCATCAGTTCTGAACTATCACTCAGATGAGGGGAATATTGAATATGATTGATATATATCCAGTCTTCTCTGTATAAACTAATATTGCGTCATCTGAACAGCGGTGAACCAGACTATAAGACAGTAAAAATTATTGAGTAGTTAGGCTCTGTTCACACCACGTTTGGAGAGTCCATTTAACATTTGTCAGTTGCTCCTGACAAACATAATCCAAAGAACCCTGTAGACCTGGCAGATGCCAATAGTGTTCTAGGGACACTATGGGTGACATGTATAAATTCCCATGCACCGTTTGTTTAACGTGCCGCCGATACACCAGTTCTAAATAGATATAGAGCAGTGTTTAATACGACAGTTTGAATGAAAGTGTTATGCGGCAAACATGTTTGCCGCATAACACTCAAAATTGGTGCATAGAGTGTTACACACCAAACTTTGTATGGCAATTTCGCACCAAACTTTGGCGCATTAAAATGTGTCATCAGATGCACATTGCACCAAGTTTGGCCGTACGTCTGTTCATACATCTATAGAACTGGCAATATACAGCAAAAATTCAAAGATGTCGCCCTATGTGTCTGTCTAGCTTTATTTTAGCATATAACAAAAAGCAATCTGTTGGGCTAATCACACAGTTGGCCACTTTTTTTGCACAGAGGCCTAAGTGCAATTTATGTCACTTTATGGCACATAGTGGTATGCGGTGGGGGGAGATTTACATTTGTTAAATAATGCTCGGAGATTTCTCTTTTGATTGCACTGAATATAGCACCATAAAAGACTGTGAACAGTCTTTTTTTCAGTTAGTCTCCAGAAAAGCAGATCTGTAAAAGGAACATTTGTCATCAAAGTGCAATTCAATATTGTGTGAAGTACTTAGATTAGCATATCCTACCATCATGATTATCACAAACTTCCAAGTGATACCACCTCAAGCTAACTCTCAAGAGCTAAAATTTCCTACATAAGGCCTTGTTCCTAGAAACAGTTAAAAAATGGTGGACACGTATAAAGAACCGTCTGAGGGTCTTCTCGTTCTAATTCCATTCTTAGCTTTGGCTTCAAAAACTGCATCTTGAAATCTAAATGTGGGAACACACCCTCACATTTTCAGTTTAAAGTATACCTTGAAGACCTATGTCATACTGTATAGCCATATTCATGGCACATGCATCACCTGATTGGTTTATAGCTATCTCAACTCTGCTACCCTGTTTCCCCCAAAATAAGACAGTGTCTTATATTAATTTTTGCTCCTAAGGATGCACTAGGTCTTATTTTCAGGGAACGTCTTATTTTCTTGTTTTTCTCATGAACAAGAATTCCCATTTATTGTTGAACAAAAAAAAAATCATAATTTATTAATATACTGTAGTCCTGTCATCACAAACATCAGCAGAACCAGCCAAACTTAAGCAACAGGTAACCTCAGTCACACTATCTCAGAGTGCTGTGTATGTAGTAAGAGACTCAGATCACCCTGTACAAGCAGCTATGCAGTCAGCGCCCCCCTGCAGAGTTTGTATGTTCCACAGCTTCCTGTAGGATCTCCTGACTTGTAAAGTGAAAGTAAAACCCTTCTACCTTTAATACTGAGCTAAATCCTCTGAATTGTTAATGACATGTATTTGAGAAGTCTTATAATTTCATCTACTATCAATGTGTGTGTTTTTGTGTGGAGGTGATAGGTGCTCTTGTAGCAATGACTGCCGCTAGGTCTTATTTTCAGGGGATCAAATACAGCAAAGTATGAGCCAGCTCGTGCACCAAATTCACAGTCCGCAGTCGGGGAACATTAAAAAAATGTCCATAGACTTTATTAATCCATTTAAAAATCCAATAATGGAAATATACTCATAAACGGGAGATGCAGCAGCTCAGTTGTAGCGCACCTAAATCCACAGCGATGCGTTTCGGGTCATGTGACCCTTATTCATTATTTCGGGGGATGTCTTAATTTTGGGGAAACAGGGTATGTCCTCAGCTAGAGACTCATCTGGGTGCACTTTGAGCCACATGTATGAAAACTGCTTAGGTTACTATGGGCAAAAAAGTGAGTTTTAGACCTAAACAGTTTTCATACATGTGGTCCTTTATGTTCATTATGGCTCTGATACTGGCAGTATATGTTCATGTAGCTTTATTTATGACACCCATGCCATCACAAAGGGAAGATCCCAGGAGTAAAATAGTGCCATGCTCTTACTACTTTATGTTTCTTATTCAGATTGTAAACTCTGATGAGCAGTTACCTCTTTCCTTCTGATTGTTCATTTGTTCTATCACTTGTCATTTTACTAATTTGTTACTTTACATAAAGCTGAATACATGATACTATGATACTTGGCTTAGAAACTCTGGTCCTGGACATTGTTAACCTAAACACTGCACTGCTATTTAGGTAGTCTTCATTGGTATTATTAGAACACTGTATAACATTGTTACTTTCTAGTTTTATTTGAGCTATACGTAGCTTTATGTTTTATGCATTGTATTTTGCTAGTTTATGTGCACTCTATGAAGACTAATGTTATTATACTAATGCTTTAAGGGGCTGTCCAGTGGAAAACAAATGTCTATTATTTTCTTCATAATATTTTTCCCATAGTTAGGCACTATTGTAATGCACTAATTACATTTCTGCCAGGCTTATCGATAACCAGAAGCTCAGTGGTTATGTGTGTCTTAAGTCCTAGGGAGACCAGAGTTGTTTGGCTTTTTTCAGGGTGGCATTTAAGGCTACCTCCCTTTGTTTCTGCCTTCCTTGGCCTGTCATCTTCTCCTTATGATCACTTGGAGTAGGGCTCTTCTTGACACTATGACAGTGCTAGAGGGATGTCTCTATATTTTCATTATATTTCAGGCTGTTCTGTGCCAGGTCTTAAGCTCAGGACTTTGTGTTTGGGAAACAGAGCCTTAAAACAAGCTATAGGCTAAACTGTTTATAAGAGGATTTTTCCTGCCTAAAAACCAACAATATTCTTTGTTAGAAGCATACTATATAGGTATATACTCATCTATCTTTATAGACCAACAACTTTTTAGCAGGGAAAAAAAGAAAGGCAATAGACAGTTCTTAGTAAAGTTACTTACAAATAATGGTGCTAAAGCAATTTCAATCCAATCATTTTTTGCAATACACTTGTAAAACATCAGTCAGAAAACAGTAAATAACATTGGTACATTGGTAGCCATGTAACCGCACAACCTGCACAATACAGTAAACATATTATTTATGGTAATAAGTAAGTGGAATATGTATACGTGAATGGGCTACCGCTTTGTTTCTGCATCTAACCTATAATAAAAGTTTATTTATATATATATATATATATATATATATATATATATTTGACTATAGGAAATAGGTGCTTAAATATTACAGCTTAAATATCACACACAAATGAATTGGGTACCCGGGTTATGGATAAGCCCCATTTAAACATGCTTATCTGCATCCAAAGTCATTCAAGGGAGGGATAGCTATTGCTCCTGACCTCCACCCATTGATGAGCACTGAAATCTAACATGGCTGATCCCTTTTATGACATCTTCCATCACATGGAAAGTTTGGACCCAAACACATAAGACAGCTGATGAAATCGGTGGGGTTGGATGATGTTCATTTAATGTGTATGTACATATTAATGAAGTGGGAGACACAGACTCTATAGATAATGCAATCCATGCTTCTGGTGAAAATGCAGAATTGTGCTTTTTATCCAACTATCAATGAACATTTTCAAAGATGACTCCCAGGTAGACCAAAATGTACTCAAACAATGTTATGATAGTTTCCGTATTGATAGTCATCTTTGTTAAACAGCTAATATACAATTCTGAGTTGAACTGTTTTCAAACAAAAAGCATATCACTATCCTTATAATCTAGGAAGACTATAACTACTACTCATATCCATAGTCATACATCAGTGAAATTCATGGCTTTAAGGATCCATGTCCAGAAATCTTGTATGAAATGTTTTATTTTTAAAACCTG
Source organism: Phyllomedusa bahiana (assembly GCA_025379985.1). Classification (NCBI taxonomy): domain Eukaryota; kingdom Metazoa; phylum Chordata; class Amphibia; order Anura; family Hylidae; genus Phyllomedusa; species Phyllomedusa bahiana. The sequence goes on along the minus strand of JAODAL010013341.1, from coordinate 46,471 downwards.
TGACCATTCCTGATATGTGTATTTCAGAAAACACTTGTGTTCCTTCTGAAATAACAATTTTGGAGCATTTTCCTTAGATCTCTATGTTGTGTAGTTCCCCTATTAGTTATAAAAAAAAAATTCATTACCAATTTGTCAGGTGGGTGTTACCAATTGGGGGATGTCCCTGCACAGTCTGACATTGTTCACTTGGTGCTACCAAAGACATTATGTGCCAAGACACACCCTTTGAAAACAGGAATAGTAACACCCATCTGACTGATTCAGTAAAAGATTAACAGAGAAATAGCACAACACCGAATGTGGAACACGTTTCGGACAGATTGTCCTTAATCATGCAATAATTAAGGACAATCTGTCTGAAATGCATCAGCCTTCCACATTAAGTGAAGTTGCTCCATCATGAAAATTGGTGTCATCTGGACTTTTTATGTATTGAATAAAGAGTTAACCATTGGATTAGTAGAGGGTGTAGATTTCTTCTGTGTTTAAATTTTAGTGGGTGTTTACACAGCCTATTAGTGGGGCATACTTTGGGGCGTAATTGGGCTTCAATGTGCCCAAATTATGAGTGCTATGATTTTACATCGTATTTCCCATACCTACTGTGCAACTGGAGAAAGGAGTGACATGTCTCTTTTTTTCTGGAGCTTCCGGAAGTGAAAGGGACAGTGAATGGGGGCCAGGTTGGAGTGCCTAGAACTATGTGCTGGCCAGTGCATACTTTTAATAATAGCAGGCATATAGCGGTGCATATAGTATTTACCGCTATACACCGTGTGAATCCAGCTTTAGTCCTAGCTCAACCTTCTCTGTGCCTCCTTCAGCTAGTAATTATTTGGAATTGGGGGAGCTGATTATTTCTTATTGTGTGTTCAACAGCACAACAGAGAGTTATAAGAGATGATGCTCAAGAATTGTTATTTTACAGGAAACACAATGATTTATAACAACAGACAAATCAGGAGATGTCACAGGTTCCTTTTAATGCTCATTAATCTTGGGGAAAAGTAGAGTTTAGTTATTCCACAATAGGTAAAACAATCTATGGTAACTAATATTCCCTCTCCTTCAATAACCTGTTTTGCTTGATGCATTCTACATACTCCATGCCTGTCAACCCTCCCGTTTCTTCTACAAGACTTCCTAAAAACAAAATACAAAAGGGTGGGGTGGTTTATGCAAATCCTGTCCTAAAAATGGGTGTTCCCAGGCAGATTGGGGACATTCCTGGGGTGGGCATATAATCTCCCAGAATTGGAGAAAAAAAGCTGGCAAATGTGAAATTTTCTTAGCCTTGCTTTAATATAAATACATTGTGACTAAAGTAATGACTCCCTTTCATACTAGAGGTGCTTCAAAAGACTTGTATTTTTCTCCAAAACAGCTCCACCCTACACTTTAGCAGGATAAAGGGTAACACATACCTAGGTGGTGGGTGCTCAGTGGTAAGGTCAAAATTGATCAACCTACACTTTAGACTGTATCTGACATTGCATCTCAAGCAAACTTCTAAAACCGGTCCGAAAAGACACAATAAACTAATAACAATCTCAACTAAAATGAAGAAGAAGGGCAAAGTCTAGGAAATCAGACCATCTGCTCTTACAGGATCCTAAGCTTTAATTCCTGTATTAGACATATAGGCCCAGATGTATGAAAAGTGTCCTTGTGGAAAGTGTCTTAGGCAGTGCGGCGCCAAAGTTGAGTTGATACTTATGTCTGAAAGTGTCTCATGGCACTTTAGAAATGTGTCACATCATAAGACAAACTGCCCGTGTGCCTAAAAAGTGTCTTAGCCGCGCCAACATATGAACTGCAACGCTTTTTAGCATGAGAGCTACATAAATGTGTTGTATGGTACAAATTGGCATAGACATGCGCCCTGAAGACTGGCACAGAAAAAAGTGTTGGTCTTGTTGGATTAAATCATTCTTTTTAACATGCTTTAGGTATATGTCATGTACGGCACATGCCATTATTTCTGTTGTAACCTACGACAGAAAACTGGCACAGCAACTTTCATGCATCTGGCCATTGTGTTTGAGTTCATTGCCGCATTCATATCTTATAACAAAAGACTGAACAGTAATCTTCAGTTTGCATGACATCTATTAACAGATTTGTGTAGTAAACAAAACAATGTGCATGGACAAAATGAATGAACGAAATCAGTAGTTCGGATCAGCACCGATGTTTGCTGTGGTGAGGTCTATGACAGACATATGACCACTATGTGATGTTATATCTCCACGAGTGCCTCTCACCTGTACATGATGTAAGAACACAGGGGTGCAGTACATCAGACTTCATTACTGTATTAAGAAAAACAAAGAGATGTCATTTGCCTACATAGTGTCAGCAAGAGAAGACGAAAGACACCTCATTCATACATAACCTGAACTGAATGCCTTGTAGACCTAAGATGAGGTCCAAGCCATTCTACTCTAAGCAATGTTTACTGGTTAGAAAATAGGTGTAGTTCATACACAAAGCTTGAGGCCCAAATGTGAGCTTCAACATGACATAATACTTATGGTTTTACTTCTTCTTTAGTGTACTAATATGCATGCATATAAATTATGAAGGCTTCAATTGTCTGATCACTTTCAGGATTGTGCAATGATACACTGAGCTCCCATGTTCTTAATTTACAAATTGGAGAACCAACCAATGGATAAAACAAACCAACCAATGGATAAAACACAGGAAGGCAAAAATAAAAACCGTAATACCTTTGTCTAATTGATGATTGCAAGGGTTGTCTCATGGAAAAGGGTTGTCTCTATGGTTGTCTCATGAACAGTGTTAGCCTGGAGTTTTATTTTAACTATGACTCTTTGATATAAGCAATTGCAATGTCAACTCATAATTAGGTTCATAGAATAGTTAACACATGCAGCATAAGGGTGTATTTTCACGTGGCCTCCATCTCATGCAGACAAAACCTCACCTACATTCAATGGCTGTAAGTCCATATACCCTAAAGGATCATAAGTAAGAATTCAAATACGGAAACATCTACATGGAATTTGGAGGTATTTGTTGATCTTCTCCGAGTACCCTCACACATTGTAGATCATGAACCCCACTGGGGATAGGAAATAATACTGGTGCACCTGCTGTATAGATTATGCCACCTCTATAGAGATAATACAAAAGAAATAATAGTATTGGAACAATCTGGTGCACTCACTTTATCCATCTGCGTCTCAAGATTTCCAAGAAGATGTTTTATGTTACTAGCCTTTTTTGTGGCCAACATGCTGTAAACATTTTATTATAAGAAGACTAATACATTGTTTCCAATGGAGGGCTCTATAAAACCCTGACACTACACTATTCCCATCCTGGAAACATTCATGATTAGATGGGGCTTTGCTGATGAGTTTGTCTTTATTAGTCTTGTTTTGTACACAGCATATTATTAGGTTCATGACCCAAAGAGCAATAAAACTGTCCATCTATTTAGATTCGACCCTATTGTTATTACACTACCCTGGTTTAGTCACATTTTTCATTAATTTCCCTATTCTTATTTTATGCATGGAATTTTATGTAATTAGATCCAATCTACAAATGTCTCTCTGATTTCATGCTCATCTAAAATGTACAAGGTAGAGTCGTTGGGCAATGTCCCACCATACAAGTCATGCACACTCAAGATTTCTATTAACTTCAATTGCCATTTTAGCACCAAAATCCTAAGTCAATACAAAGGGCCACATTTATGAAACGGTTTCGGTCTAAAACTCACTTTTTTCCCCATAGAAAACTATGGGGGAAAAAGTGAGTTTTAGACCAAAACCGTTTCATGCATGTTGCCCAAAATGTCACTTTTTTTTTTTTTTAATTGTTAGGTTTTCCTTATGTGCTGTCAAAATTGTTATACAGAAAAAAAATATACATATATAGTACTGTGCAAAAGTGTTAGGCAGGTGAGGAATAAATGCTGTAAAGTAAGAATGTGTTCCCAAATACATGTGTTAATAGTTTATTTTAATCAATTAACAAAATAAAAAGTGACTGAAGAAAAAGGAAATCAAATCAGTATGTGGTGTGAGTCCCCTTTGCCTTTGGAATCCTGGAAGTAAAGATGCGGCCATCACAGAGCTCTGATCTCAGCATCATTGAGTATGTTTGGGATTGCATAAAGAAAAAGAAGGATCTGAGCAAGCTACACCCACAGATCTGTAGTTACGGGTGGTCACATCAAATAGTGGTTTGATTTTGATTTTTCTTTTCTTCATTCACTTTTCATCTATCTATCTATCTATCTATCTATCTATCTATCTATCTATCTATCTATCTATCTATCTATCTATCTATCTATCTATCTATCTATCTATCTATCTATCTATCTTTTCCTGGGTTTTTTAGTCCAACCAAGGTTGGTATTAATTATATTTGCTATTTGCCCAAATATACAATTTTTATTGTATTATTTAAATATCGTGTCATTCATTCTTGATGGATTTTTCTGCCTCCTATTATGTTCAGACACATTTATTTCGCTCACACCATCAACTTTCAGGTGGATCATATTATGTAGTATTTTCCTATTGGCTGGTGTCATACATCTAATTCCAATGTCTTTGTTTCTCACAAGGCATTATGGGAAAGGGTCTGAGAAGCCCAAAGCTCCCTCTGTTGGATGTAACAAATCCTCAATTTGCTTTTTACCCACCGAGTCTTGAGAAAGCAAAAGGGATTTTAGCCAAGCCAGTATCTCTCATCTGCAGACAACGCTGTTTCGGGAGGGATAAGTCTCCCTTAGTATGTAATAACTGATGGCAGTAGTAAAGCGGTATGGCTATTGACTAGTCCATTTTCTACTGAGCCACTTATAAAACATGGATTTCATTCCACAAGCACCGTCTTGGATCCCCTTGTTTAATACCCAAGCCGTATAGATGAAGTGTTATTCTTTCTCTGTGTATTTAATTCACTGTTTCATCCCAGCTGCCGCCTTGAATGCAGCCGGTGCCTGGAGCCTCGCCACATAAGGTTACAAGTAATAGCAGACCGCTGTCCATCACAGCTTGTGTTTGCTTAAATAACAGACTACTATTGACTCTCTACTTCATACATGTACATCTTCCGCATGCGGCAATAGCATTGCTTCCTCGCCAGCTATAGTAATTTACACTTTCTCCTTGACCTTAAGTCTGAGATCCCCGGAGATCTCTGGGTTTAATAAGCTCCCCAGCTAGAGGCTAATTGCGGAACAAATCGTTTGTTCAACAAAGTGTGAATCAAGGCAAACCTGGAACTATATATGAACACGCTCTGGTCCTCTGGTGGTTTCCCTGGTACAATGCTGGGAGCTAAAGAAAAGAAATCTCATTTAGTAGATGGAAATTCGGCTTCAGTTAGTCCCTCGTCTTCAGTTAGTCCCTGATCACACAACTTTACTTTGGCCAAATGAACTGCGTTGAGCAATTAGAGCAGGAAAATTATACGCATGCCAGAATGAGGGACACGGAGCTGCAGAGCTGGTAGCAAGAGTAACGATGTCTCCACCAACTGTAGAACCAAGTGCTGTGTATTTTATACATAACACATCCATTAGAATTTTAAATAACCCTTTCTATGCTGAGATATCATTTCAAGAGAATAATGGGACATGGTAAGAAACCCCTTGGTAAATTGAAGCTAACCTAGCAATCAATTGATCACCTCAGCTTCAGAAGCTAATAATCAAATGCAGTCACCCGTTATCGATGGGAGAAGCTGTCACCAGATATACATTTTCCAACACAGGTCACTTCAGGAAAAACATAGTGGCCATTTAAATAAATGCTTGTCCTTACAATACATGTAAAGGCCAGAACTGACTAATCAAAGGTGGCTTTATTAGTGTAAAATACTACACAAACAAAAACGTATATAAAAGGGGGTTAGATATATATCCTAACTACAAGACAAAAAACCTCCTTTAAAACTTCACTTTTAATCTATCCATTAAAATTTCAAAATTCCCATATATTATATACAAAAGGCATACAACCTCAAAACTACAAAACTAATCATCAATTTCTAGTTATTCGTAGTCAGTATCACTTACCACCTCCTGATTAGAAATGCAGTGATGATGACCATGAGGGCAAGTCCGGGTGTTCAGATATCTCCAACATCAATGTATATAGATAATCTGGACAAAACAAATATTCTCTAAACTGTCCCTTTTATTCTAAAAAACCCTATATCTTGCCCTTAACGGAGCACTCGCTCTGATAAGAACGACTCCGCAAAAACACCCCTAAATGGACTCCTCACTAGTCCCTGGAGCTCCGTTTGTACAAGTGAGTAAGTCCAGACATTATGCAAAATTGGGTCGGTTTTATTTTTTTGTAAAAATGGAATAATGGATTCTAATATATATATATATATATATATATATATATATATATATCACATTATTGATCTTACAGTACCCTCCAAAAACAAGTGAGCTATATAACGTCACGATTTTATGAAAATATATGCAAAAGTATTTACCTGGATTATTTTTATGATTGGGGTACAGATGGGGAATTTTGAGTTTTTCTCTTATAAATTTGACTTAAAGGGGTTGTCTCACTACAGTGATTCATCTTACCTCAGTCCTGTTTTCTTGGTTTCATTTTGAATTCAGGGGCGTGTTTTCTGGCTTCCACTAGGTTGCAGTAGAAGTCAGGTCTGTAGCTATAGCAACCAGTGCTGGCAGCCTATCAGGATAGATCAAACAGGTCTGTAGCTACCTGAGGAGCTGATGCAGCCCATACAAGAGGGGATATCTCAGAATAGGTAGGACACTGGTAATGGACATATATTGCAAAGTGACTTGTTTTTGCAAGATCTTTAACATAAAAAGCAATCCTTGTAATGAGACAACCCCTTTAAATTCTATATATTCACTTAATAGCAATTAGGGTGGTTATAAGTAATTTCATGGCCCTATACAGCCAAAGTATTTGACTCCCATGCTCAGTTTCTGTCTTCTAACATATTAATGGGATCTTTAAAACAAAATAATAATCAGAGCCCCTTAAAAGTCTACTGTCAGTACTGCCCTGGGGGCAACCCTATGAATTATATCTGTTTCTGGGAAAAACTGAAGAAAAAAAAGCTATATTTGTTATGTCTCTCATACCAAGATAAAGCAAACTTGCTTATGTGGCTACTGTATATGGAATCAGAAGTAGGGAAGTGTAGATTAGTTAACAGATACTGCCCCATTGTAGTCATGATAGGATGCCACCAGTGGCAAAGTTCTTAGGTCACCTCATGGATGGTGAGCAGGGGATGTATCACTTGATATGGACGGGTTTTTGACAACTTAGTGGGGCGGATTTAGATTAAATGGGAAGCAGTGTGGCTTTAAAATATACCAAAATACAACTACATTTTGGCATACAATATTGGTGTAAATTAAGCCAAGCAATATTGAGCACAAAACGTTACACACTGGAAATGTAAATTGAAAAATATGGAGCAATCTCAGATTGCTTAGTCTACATATGCACATGATTCATGAATATGGCAGAACAACTTTCCCTTGGCTCTCCCAAAAACAGATTTAGGTAACAAATGACCAAATAGATCTTTGAAGTAGTTGTCAGATAAGAAATGTTTTTTTTTGTGCAGAACTATACATTGTATTTGGCATTTATTGCTTTTAATCTATATAGGAAGGAAGGGATGCCTCCATTTTGGTTTCTTGCACCCCGCCCACCTCCACAGGCTGTTATATCAGTGCAGTATGCTTGCAAGGTTGCTGTTTTTTTATTTTTCTCTCTTGATTATGGAGGTCTGTAGACCCAATGAGAAGTCTGAATTTGACTCTATTGAGAGGTAAAGATATAGTAGGACCACCCGCTTGAGATCCCATTGTAAGCCGGGGGTGGCTTAAACATTTTTTGATCAAAACGTGTGAACTAAGAATCTCAAAGTTTTTTTCATGTATGATAGATAGCATAAATGCTTTTTTGGAGGTTTCCAGATAAGAAATGTGTAGCTTATTGTTAATTTTTTGGGCTTATAAACTCTGGAAGCTTTTCACAATATAAACACAGTATAAAAAACTAAGGGTGACATGTATCATTAATGGCGCTTAGATGCCATTTTTTATTCGCATATTAAAAGTGTACAATGCGCCTGATTTACTCTACAGTGGGTCATAAATCAGGTACATTCTAGCGCTAGGACAACAATTCTGGCTCAGATAAACCACTTTGAAAGTGATATACCTGTTCCAGCAGTAATGCCCCTGGGTTAGCCGTACTGAAGCTGTAAATTTATAGCTTCATACAGTTCTAGTGCGCCCAGCCTCCCGCACACCCCCAGAAATCAGGCACATTACAAAGTGCTGCAAATTTAAACTATAGCAAAAGGGCTGCGCTAGATGTCGGGCTGAAAAGACGCCAGACTTCTGGTGCAGCCCTGTCTATACATGTCGCCCTAAGGGTTTTGAACTTGATGTGCTGCCTGGATGACTTTGATGTATACATTTACCATAATAGCTATGACATCATGTGATGATTGTGACATCACTGTGGGTTATTTTGTTACAATTACATCCTTTGAGAATAAGTGCTATATGTCACGGTCCACATTGCGGTTCCCGGTCGGGAGACTCTGCTCCCTGGCAGGGTCTGCATCTTCACCTTCACTCGCGGTGACCCAGAGGATCCACATACACACAACTTCCACCATTACAATATGTTACTGGGAATTTTCTAACGTCCTCTGGGAAATCTATAGAAAATTGATTGGACTATTTCTTAATAGTCTAATTTTCTAGTATTGTGTCACCATGAAAAATGACACATCATTGTGTCTTGTTTCCTTAGAGTAATAAATTTGTTATATTATCTGTCCCACAGGAATACAATAAAGATACCAAGACAACAATCCTGAGATAAAAACAGAAAAGGAGATAATATAAGGACAGACCAGATGGACCATGCGCTCTATTCCTTCCATCAATCTTATATGTTTCTATAGTAGAAACAAAACATATTGTTGAAAGTGGGATAAAAATGCCCAATATTGAGCTCTACTATACCATAAGTCTCATGAGCTATGTGGCAATTGCTGCTGCGCCAGTCAGGCTTTCCAGCTACTGTTGTTCCATCCCATTCCTCCTGCCCGTGCCCACTGGTCCTCTGCACTTTAAAGGACTAGGTTATGCCATCAATCAGCCTTCCTCTATTATAAAAAACATCACTGGATATTTTGAGGGAAAAAAACTTCAATTCTTTGCTTGGTCCTTGTGTTTCACATTGTAGTGTATTTGCAGATTGTTTTTTGGTATCTGATCTTCAGCTTGACCCTTAACCTCTTAACCTGCCCTGACATTTGTCTTCATCCTTTACTGATTTAATGCACCACAAAACTAATATGCCGTCGCCACTTTTCGGACATGTCGCCCACAATCTTTTATACATATAAATTAAATAAAGTCTATAAACACTGCTTAGCCCATAGTGAGCTTAATGAACAAAGGAAAATTACCTGGAAAACCCCTTCAAATGGGCCAACATATGGCAAATAATTGACATAAAGTAAGCCACTCTGTGATGTAAAGTCAGACAAAAGTGTCTAATGTGTGTAGCAAGATGCACCAAACCTATGAAGACATATGGACCACTGTTTGGCCTTTCTTTAGACTGCCTGCTCTAAGTTTACACTGATTAAATATAAGACAGGATTAGTAAATCCTTCCCAATGTATGTACAATGTTGCAGACATATAATTGGTATAGACATAAAAGTACTATTAACCATACTGCTAGAAGAGACATCCTCTTATCGTGTAATCATTGTTATGTCTATGCAGATACAATAATTTCCTACAAATTGAAATTTGTTCTGTTGTTTATAAGATATATAGGTCTTTTTCATGGATACTGATTAAGCACTGCATAACATTTAATCAGCTATTGTGGAAGGAAAAAGACAAGAATTGTTATCCACATAAAAACCCTTCTAGTTGTTATATCTTTTCATTTATGGCCCTTAAAAAAGTGGCATCCTAAATATGAAAGTGATTAACATTTTAGAGTAAAATGACCCTTCTGTGGCCAGTTTAAGCATGTCTATGGACAGAAGGACTTCCCTTTATGAAGACCCATAGCCATTGAAATAGACTGACCCTCTAACATGGGTTGTAAATATAACCATAGCAGCTGCTAAGGGGTCCAGAAATCGAAGGGAATGAATAAGATCAAGAATATTGTACCTTTAACAGGAAATATTGTAGTGGCCTTCTGCTATCTAATAGTTCTATTTGGGTTCTTTGAAATATGGCTCTATTCTCCAAACCTATATTAATTACTTCTTCTTATGTAGATGTTTCAGTTTCCTGTCATTACAGATGTAGCAAGACTAAACTTGACAACGCACCATGACATTGTAGTGCACAGGAGAAGGTGGTACAATACACTACTAAGGTTGATGAATGTTTAATAATGTTTACTGATAATTACCCAAATATTTGTATTGATTGCACTAAAAAGTGTTTGAACTGCATTTTACTATGCTCTATAAGTGTTAAACTAAATGTTCCTCTGACCTCTACTTGACCCCTGTATTCAGCTAAGTAGCTGATGTACATGTCTGTAGAAGAATGTATAGTCATGCTGCCTTGCAGAAAAGTAACCAGTCTCAGCCACTTAAGAGCTAGTGGTGGGAATCGCCATGACAACCAGACACAGGGAGGCGAGAGTAGGATAGGATAGGTTATAAGGTTAGGTAAATTTAGTTTCTGAGTCTTTCCACTGGAGTTCTTTCCAGTTATCTACCATCTTGGGTAATCATCATCATCATCATCCTATCAGAGGTGCAATCCATCATGCCACCCTGACATAGGCTATGCTACCCCCAGGCTCATGGGACATCTTTAACCTTTTTATTTGCCTGGCCAAATGGAAGTGAATTTAGAGAGAAAGGACAAAAAAAAAGGAAGAAAGTTTCAGCTGGGCTATCAGGACTTTGGATTCTCAGGATTTTGTGAGGTAAAAAATTTAGTCCCACCCAACCTCATGGCCTTTGGGACCCAGTTAGCCTTGTACCTGGCCCAATACCACCAAGATCTGAGGACTTTAGAGTGCACGTGGGAGTCAAGGCGAGCTCCACGTTTGACTTTCTGGAAATTGCTCATAAAGGACTTTAAATAAGGGAATCACTGTTCCTGAATTAGTCTACTGAGTGGCTTGGACTGATTAAGGGAAATGCAACTTTGAATGCAAGTCACTCCTGTGTGCTTGTAACATCTTGCCATGGAAAGTAAAGGAGGCCTCTGCTGTGTTTGAAATGTTAACCCATTGTCTCCTGCCTGCTTATTCTGCACTGAACACCAAAGGCACCTTACACACCACAGGCAGTTAAGGGAGAGACCACCACCAGAGTGTGCCCTGGCGGAACTACGACCACCATCATCACCTACAGTGCAGAATTCCTCTTCATTGGTACCGGAGTTGGAGTGGCATGAGAGGTGCGGTTGATGGAGTGATAGCCACCGTGACCATAGTAGCAGGCCTACCTGGCTACCTCTGCTTCCAGTCCTCTCCTCTGCCACTCTGAGCACCCAGTCGCCACAATATCACAGCACAGAAAGTTAACCTTTTCAATCTTTACAATGACCTTTGTGGTGATCTGAACAGATAACATGGTGAACTACAATATCATTAGCAAATTAAACTTTGCTACATTTGTTATTACACCACTGGCAGTGAACATGCTGGAAACCTGTTTAATATCAAGTACCTTCTACTATTTAAAGTTACATCTCCTTCTCTTACAATTATTTGACTGATACACAAAAAATGGGACAATAAAAATGGGTAAAAAATGTCAGCAATAGAAAAAAGTGAATATTTAAAAAATCTACTTTATACTTCCACAAGAACTAGGCACAATCCCTAGACATCACCAGAGAAGTCAATCACACATAAATGACCACATTATCACGTGCGGCACCTGAGTGATCTCAGGCTTCTTATTGCTTTGCCTACACTTCCTGTATGTACTAGTTTTTATATGAACTCTCGGCTCTGTTATGCAGGAGGAACGTCTTGACAATGTATTTTTTGTGTGTGCTTTGGGAATAATCAAACATAATGCACATGGTGCCTTGCTCAGAGTGTGTCATGCTTTATCTACTCTTGTCATACTTCCTTCTAGAAATACAGTTAGTATGCAAAGCTCTCTGCATGTTTATCAGAAATAATGAAGCTAGTAGATAGCAGGTAATAAAGAAAATGTTATTTAACAAAGACTTTTTGTACGGCAAGCTCACTATTGTCAGAACTACTAATAATGCTGCTAATACTGTACGAATACTAATACTGTATGAATACTACTACCAATAATACTAATATTACTAACGGTTGGGGGTCCAGATATAATCTATACATATAGTTTATTATGTATGTGTGTATATATATAAATATATATATATATATATATATATATATATATATATATATATATATATATACACGTCTTAGTGTGTTCTGTGTTGGTTTGATACCAAAATACTGCCACAATGTGGTTGGATGAACAGATGACATGCTAAGCCATTCATACATGTGAGATAATAAAGGAGGGTTTGACACTTAATTGTTTATACTGTACAGTATTCTGTGGCCCACAGTCACCAGCTGGGGGTTGAGGGAGAACAATTCCATGTTACCCACTCACCAGTGTAGTGAAGAGCAGCTCCTGCTACGCTCAGAGTAAGCCCTCACATTGAAGCATTGTACAGGAATGTGGGTGGTACAAAGTCCCATGGATTTGGAAGGAAACCATCTCATCCAACTGCATTCCACTGTGCCCTGCACTCAGGAGTCTTGTGGATGAATATTTACATATATAGATCACAGTCATTGTCCCAAAAGTGCGTTATATATGACAGTCACCATCCTGGGATAAGCACTCTATTTGTGTTTTATGTAACATTTAGGGCTTGTCCCCCCGGCAAGGGTTTTTGGACGGTTTTACGGATGGTTTTCATTTTTGAAAACCGTCTGTAAACCGTCTGTTAAACCCTAGAATGGACTTCTATGGAAAATCCGTGCAACGGTCCCCACTGCACGGATTTTCTGCCAGATGGTTTCTTAGATCGCTGGTGGTCCGAAAAACATAGAACATGTTCTTTCTTCCGCCCGGTTTTCGGGCGGAATATGAACATGTCAATGTGAAGGAGAAAAGCCGTCTCGCTGTGGCTGTGTGCACGGCTGCAAAAACAGAGCAAATACTGGTCGGATAATCTGACCAGTATTTGTCTCTGCCGTGGGGACACGCCCTTACATTACTTAACATTTTAACTTTGGCCTTCATGTCATGGCCTGTGGATGTAGAAATAACATTGACTAGAATAAAACCATGATCACTTTCTCTATGTTTTAATAACATCACAGAGGCACATATTGTTTGTCTACCAATACAAGTTTATTACACTGAAAGTTTCTACAAATAGCCCTTTATTGTGCCATAGCTAGAGGAAAAACAAATTGGAAACATGGTGTTTCTGCAGACACAAAGCTAAAGATTCATTAGGCTGTCTCATTGGGCAACCCCTTTCAAAATGTGGCTACGGAGATAATTCCAGGGCTTGCTCCATGGCAGCCATTTAGATGAATGACCCATTTATAGTGTTGAGCGATTGCGTTGGCTATCGAGATCGAGCGATAGTCGATAGTCGGCCGCTATCGATAAGGTTTTTCGATAGTGAGCATCGATTATGAGCGATTACCATTAAAGTCTATGGGAGAGCAACAACACCTTCATTATTACACCCAAACAAGGCTGGAGAAGCTGAAATTAACATCCACAACAGTCAAATGGATACGTGCTACATCTTAGGCAACACACTTAGGTTATAAAAGTCACAGAACCTTTCAATTTACCTGTGGTGAATATAGAATTGCTGTTTTAATATTTACGTGGATGCTGCGTCAATGAACAAAGCTGGGTGCGCAAAAGTCAAAAAACACGTATCTGTTATGTTTTCATATAATACACGGTATTTTTTGCACCTTTCAATTCACCTGTGGTGACTATAGAATTGCTGTTTTAAGATTTACGTGGATGCTGCGTCAATGAACAAAGCTGGGTGCGCAAAAAGTCAAAAAACACGTATCTGTTATGTTTTCGTATAATACACGGTATTTTTTGCACCTTTCAATTCACCTGTGGTGACTATAGAATTGCTGTTTTAAGATTTACGTGGATGCTGCGTCAATGAACAATGCTGGGTGTGCAAAAGTCAAAAAACACGTAACTGTTATGTTTTGGTATAATAAACGGTATTTTTTGCACCTTTCAATTCACCTGTGGTGAATATAGAATTGCTGTTTTAAGATTTACGTGGATGCTGCATCAATGAACAATGCTGGGTGCGCAAAAGTCAAAAAACACGTAACTGTTATGTTTTCGTATGATACACGGTATTTTTTGGCAACAAACAACCTGTGCTGACTACAAGATTGCTGGATTGTAATTTAACTGCAAGGTGGATATATCAACAGTCACAGGTGTAATGGGTAAAATTAAAATGAACACATATCTGAAATGTATACTGATAATAAAAGTGGAGTGTTGCACCTAACAAAGAGACATGCAGTTACTAGAAATGATGTGTATCCAATATAAGTTTAGGCTGCCCAATATCCAGGAAATATTTCAATAGCAAACTGCTAATAATAAAGATATTCCACTACAATGTCTACACTAAGTCTTGGTGAACTTTATCCAGTGTTCTTTATAGATAGAGCTTGTCTGTGTTCGCCCGTGCCCCCCCCCACCCCCCCCCCCCCCGCTCCCACCGCCGTGAATTTACAGCTTAGATTCTGCTTTAAAATTCTCTAGCTAACTACATAAAATCTTCAAATCTCTAATCTAACTAAATTGGAGGGATCACAGCTAATAGTAGAGGTTTCTCTGTGCAGAAATAGACTAATTTCGCTGAGCTGTTTGGCCACAGGCAGAGCGCAGGTCCTATCCTATGAGACGCTGAGAGACACTGAGGCTGAAACAGGAAACGCTGTTCTAATGTAAAACGAGGTCATGTGATTTTTCAGCCAATCGCAACCATACACATCCCAGTCATGACGTCGCACACACATGTCACCCTGCTCTATTCTGTAATCTGATTTGCTGGCAGCAAAAATTACAGGAAGCTCCGAAAAAGGCTCGATCTTAATAGATGATTCTCAGATTTTAACCTTAATTATCGCATGATCTGGAAAATTCGATCACCATAAAAACCTTGCCGATTTCAACTTTGTAGATAAAAAATCGCTCAACACTATCCATTTAATACAAAGACATTTTGGGCCACATGTATGAAACTGTTTAGGTCTAAAACTCACTCTTTTGCCCATAGTAATCTATGGGCAAAAAGTGAGTTTTAGACCTAAACAGGTTCATACATGTGGCCCTTTGATTCCAGGAGCAACTTGAAGACAGCAACTCTACAGTATGGCTCATACGAAGGACTACAGAGCATTTGGACAGGGTTTGCCTTCACGAGACAACCCCTTTAACTATGAATTTGGAATTTGCTACTATATAAAGGAATATTTATTTAACTGTCATTCACTGAATAGAGAGGACTCCATATCAAAATCAACTAAGCACCCAGACAGACCAGAACAGAAGGGCCTGCTGTTTGTTTATCCTCCACACCCTCCCATGACTATTGGGCCAAAATAGATTCTCACACAGGTATCTGCCACCCATTAGAGATCTTTGAATATCTATGGTACCAACCTCTTCAAAGCCATCATAGCAGTTGCATGGACTGTCTTGCTACCTATACTCTTGATTGTATTGTAGAAACCTGAACTACAGCATGGTTTAGATATAACTCATGAGCCTATTCTGTTGCTGATTCAATGATGAGGTGATAAGGAGTGCTTCTGACATGCAAAACTGTCTCACTGGCCATCATCATGGGTGACATCCACTCCTGCCTGTGGCTACAATAAAGCTATATATAGTAACTGTCAGAAAACTATAGTATGTTGGCAAGTGGTAGCTATGTCCATGTGAAGATACCAGCTGTCAAACAGAATCTTTAAAAGACCTATGACATCCCCTGACATCTATGTTTTAGTAAATGTTGCCTGTAAAATTAAAATTGTTATAGTTCTGTTTTTTGCCGTTGCTCCATTATTTCTTCTAGACATTCATTATTGAAACTGTCAGCTGGGTGTTACCATACCAGCTTTCAAAGAGGTGTGTCCATGTACACAATGACTCCACCCCCAACTGGTAACACCCAATGGACTGACTGGTAGTGAATTTTTAAGAAGAATAACAGGGGAACCACACAGCACTGACATATAAGAAACAATGATTTAGACTTGTTATTTACTAAAACAGACATATTAGGTATGGCCACAGGTCCAATTTAAGGGTCCATTCACATAACTCCAGTGATCTGGTATAGTTTCTCTACAATATGGCTGTGCTGGATTTGTGTGACCTGATGAATTGACAAGGCTTGACCTGCATCCATAGGTCCAGCATGTTCTCCATTTAAAGGGGTTTTGCCAAGAAGTGACTTCCTTACCTCTTAATCTACTCAGAAGAGACTATAAACAAAGCTCAAAGCCTCACAGGGGTAGAGAGAGGGGGGCTGAGAACACAGCCATGAAGCAGGGAGCGTGTGCAATGTTCACTGAAATAAATGCATTACAACCAGTGGATTCTATATACAAAAGACACAGGGTTGATTCACTGCTTTTTCTCCACCGTCCCTTCCAGCTCCTTCACGTTCCCTGTCATCAGATAAGAAGTGCAGACAACACAAGCGGCCAGATCAGCTCCTGTCAGCTCCTGATTGTGTCTAATGTAAACTTTTAAGCAACTAAGGGCATGTAAGGAAAGCTGTAGCTCTCAGAGGCTTCACTTTTTGTAATCACATATATTTAGAAAAGTGATTAAATATCCATTTTAGAGGATCCCACGTCAACATTACATCGTGGCAAAACCCCTTTAAGTCTACAGAGTGCCAGAGGGGACACTGGGTACAGTGCCTCTAGCTTCTTGTATCTCATCCAGGGTAGCTTCAGACATAAGTGAATGAACCCTAACCCTAATTGTTCTATCCAAATACAACCAGCCATCCAGTTTACTGCCCTTGATGCACTTTATAGTTGCTACACAAAAAGATAACAATTTTCCCAATCAGCAAACATAGCAGTGGGAGTGATACATGTCTTCTGTAGATAACTATGGAGCTTAGCTATGTTAGGAAAACCCTGTGGTCTGGTGAATTCATTGTCAAGGGTGGTCCCACTAATAACACAGCTAAGATTTGAAGCTAACCACTAAAAACATAGAGTGAAACGTTTCAAAGAAATGTACATTTAGGCCATGTTCACACGGCTTAAAATGGGCCATATTTTGGTCCGTAATTACGCGCCGGAATGCGCAAATTACGGGCTGAAAACGGCCCATTCATTACGGTAATCCACAGTTCTCATAGAGAACTATGGATTACGTCTCCTCTCCCTGCTCGGCGAATCCGCCGCAGGGGGAGATAAGTGACATGTGAATTACCAGCGGCGTATACGCGCCGCTAGTAATGATAGTCTATGGGCCAGCGAGGTGCCGCAAACCCCTCCCCCCGCCCCCGCTCCTGCCCCGCCCCCGGCCACGCGGCATAATTGCCGGGCATAATTACGCCCTGCATTTAAGCCGTGTGAACCTAGCCTTAGATGCAACTGCAGTAAAGGACCTGACACTCAGTACTAGTTGTTCATAATCTATCTCCAATTGCAGGTTTGAACCTTCTAAGATGTCTGATTAGACCCAAAATAAACAGCCGGGAGAGAGCTTGAGCCAATGCTACTGTATGACAGAGAGGGTTAAGTAAGCTGAGCTGAACAGGTCCCTCAGAGACACTTTGGAATTATCCGCCTGCAGCCAACTCATCTGTACGTCAGCAGCAGCGCTACCTCAATCCCCATCGCTGAGAACATTCCCAGAGAGGAGGTCATGTACATGTGATGGAAAAGAGAAGGATGGAGAGGTCTATGCAGTGATTAGGAAAGATTAATTTTACCTATGTGTCATATCTATTATTGCAAAGCAAAATTCTAAGTGAGCCATGGTGAAATACATGTAGAGTGTGATGCAATAGGTAAATGTGCCCAGAGAGTGCTGGCATATGGCCATGCCTGGCTGTCTGCATGTGCTGTGCATCAGACATAGGAGAAGGTCAGCAAATGTAGATAAATAGTCTAGATAAAACTGGCACCAGAGAATATCAGTAAATGTTCTGCTATCTGTAAGTTGCTGTCTTATTTTTAGTTCACTGCAGGTGGTTAGGGAATAAAAACACACTTGAGTCACATTATTATGACTAATATCCAGAGTAACCACCGTGTGCAGTAAAGACAGCAGCTAGACAGGCTGGGAGTGATTCTATAAGGCCCTGGTAGGTTGTCACAGGTATCTGGAGCCATGGTGACTGCATCCCACCGCTGCTACAGTAGGATCTATAGAGTGCACACCATGATCGAGGTGCTCACACAGATGCTCAATTGGGTTCAAGTCTGAGGAATTAGAGGTCTTGTCCATTCTCTTCCAACCAATGTTGGATATTTCTAGCTGTGTGATGTCACATTGTCTTCCTGAAAGTCTCCAGGGAAAGCAATCAGCATGGATGGGTGTACATGACCTGAAGGGATAGCTTGATGCCGAAAATGGTTGAAAGCGCCTTCTACATGGGTAAACAGCCCACAGAATACCACAAGAACATTCCCTAGAAAGCAAGGCTGCCAACGCTAGCTTGTGTTCTTCCAGCAATGGTTGCAGGTTTTTTGGCATGACAAAAAACATCGGACAGCAAAATCCTTCTCATCAATGAAGCAGAAAACATGATTCATTGAGGAGGGGAATCCTCGGCTAGTTAGTGAAAATACAATTTCAGCACTGCCATGAAGAGATGCAGGAGCCATCCGTCTGATTTAGAGCCCCATACACATTAACATTCACTGTTGTTTTAGACACATATTTGGTAGCTCCCTGGTTCATTTTGGTGGTGAGTTGCTGCACTGTAGTGTTTTGGTCCACTGTCACACAACCGCGCAGCGGACGTTCATTCCTCATATCAACGGCACTTGGTGCTCCAAGTTTTCAACATTGCTTAGTTGTAATGGGGCCATTTGTCCACTCAGGATACACAGCAGAACATGAAGCTACACCGTTTCTGATATAGCACCACCCTTGGCCTGAAAAGCCAACAATTACCCTTGTTTTCAAGTCTAATAAACTGCAATATTTACCTATAACAGCAACGAGTAATACATGTGCAGACAGCCTATAGCCTATAGCACACCTTATATACCCATCAAGCCAGCTCACCACATATGACTTCCTTAATAAGCTACACACTGCTGAGGACCAATGTAGCAAGTGTTCATAACAATGTGACTTGACTGTGTAAGTAGCAAGAAATAAGTTAGTTCCAACAATATGTAGGGAATAATGGAGCGAAAAACAATTCTGAAAACTCAGGATTTCTAAGCCAGTTTTAAGAGAGAATATTCTTCAAGTAAACTATTGAATCTGGGCTACCATATACTTGGTGGTTTTCAGGGACTTTTGTTGAGGATAAATTGAACCTCTGTAATATCCTTAAGACACATGTAGATGAATGGCCATCAGTCATGGATTTGTCTATTACTGAAATTATTTAAAATCATCTATCTCTGTTCAGATTCTCCTAACATAAAAGCAAGGAGGCAAGAAAGTCACATTCAACAAAAACACCAGTAACCTGGGGCTCTGTTAAAGTCTTTGTTTTTCTACTCACAAAGCCATGACTGCTCCACAGCTGTAGGGTCTATAGGAATTTTGTTTTGCTGTCCATACTAATGTGACAGAAATAATAGCATGTTTCATTAGATGCCCTACTATGGCAGACGTTTCCTATTGAAGAATGCTTCTAGGGGAGAATGTCTGTGACATACAATGGCACATGGGCCACCAAATTCAATGTAATTGTGATTTTTCTTTGATGTAAGGCTTTTTGCACACAGAGCTGTAATATGGCACCTATGGCAGTCCCTAATAACAATAATATTGTATTATTATTAGTATTATTTCTTTTAAAGCCCCATTGATTCCAGGGCGCTGTACATTAGAGGGGGGTTACATACATAACATATGTCAAACAAGTACAGTGACAACATTAAGGGCCACATGTATGAACCTGTTTAGGTCTAAAACTCACTTTTTTGCCCATAGGTTACTATAGGCAAAAGAGTGAGTTTAGACCTAAACAGTTTCATACATGTGGCCCTAAATGACTAACAACTGGTAGAGAGGAAGAGAGCACCCTGCCCACAAAGGCTTCCAGTCTACAAGGGAGGAGGATTGAGACAGGAGGTGAGGGGCAGACTTATTTGTGGAGTGATGTAGGATTTTTCTTGACTATCCTGAAGAGATGAGTTTTAAGGTTTCTTATGAAGCCAGTGAGGGTGGAGGAGAGTCTGATGTGTTGGGGCAATAAGTTCCAGAGTATGGAGGTGTGTGAGAAATCTCGACGATGGTTGTGTGAAGAGCTGATATAGGGAGAGCAGAGAAGAATATGGAGGTTTAGAGATTCCATATAGAATCTCGCCATAGTATGCCATTATTCTTCCTTTATGCATTATTTTCCAGCCAGAATATCTACACAATTCAGTGCTGTACAGATGCACCGACGGTAGTGCTAACAACTCCTGTAGAGAAGAAGGGCTTTCCTTTGTCTTCGTAAGCATTGGCCTTGTGTGTGCGGCCTTCTACACAGGGTAATTACTGGCCAACTGGACATTCATATTAACATTTATGCCCCTGTAACAGACAGCAAACAAGCAAATGCTCCATTGTTGGCTGATCACATCTTTTATTCTAGGATTAAAATCAATGTTTCTTGGCAGCACATCTTCCCATGTTAGCAGGACATGTGCTACCAACAAAAATGTAAATAAATGGCTGCACAAATGCAAATGAATGTCATGCCATATAAGGCTCTCCATAACCTGTTCCTCCATACACCTCTGCCTTATCTTTCGAAATCTCCTCTTACCCAGGACTCTATAGCTAGATACATACAAATATCTATAAGACAATTTTTTATATATCATACCTCTAAATAATGGTCATAGTAGTCCCCTTAACCGAAATAGAAAAAAATAAATGAAAATCTTTTTTCCTCATTCCCTATATGAACAACAAGAACCCCTAGATGAGACTTAGTGCAGGTAGTCTGATGCTGGGATGACATCATGCCATCTACGTCAGGATGCTCTCATTACATCTTGTAGGCCGCTGGCCTAAAGCAGTGTGTTGGCTAGTTGGCTGTGTTTTGGTGCAGATAGCATTATATAGTGACAGTAACAAACCGCTTACTTTGGACCTTCCCACCAAAATGTTTCAGGCAGCCTGCAGCTCCCTGCTCTGTCATGGTGTCCACGTCCTAAGAACAGGAAAAGTTAAATAAGCAGTGCTGACCAAGGGATCAGGGCTTGTGCTCTGTATTCCAGGACAGAGAAATTGGTGCCCTTATGCTTCTAGCGCCTCCGGGCAACTGCCTAGTATGCCTAATTCATAAGACAGCCCTACTCTCACCAAACAACTCCTCTCATGATGTTCCTCTCTGCTCTCCTCTTGTCAGCTCTTCACACATCCACCTCCAAGACATCTCTTTGTATCACCCATACTCTAGAACTCACTACAGCAACACATCAGACTCTCATCCTCCTTTACAACTTTCAAAAGTTACCTGAACATCTCTCTCTTCAGAAGCCTACACCCTACAATGGCCCTGCTGCCACTATACCAAAATACTGACATGTCCGCCCCTTGTCTCTATCCTCATCCTTTGTAGATAGTGAGCCGTGCACAGAATCTACCAGTTTGTGTACCAGTTTGTTGTGTACTTAGTGTTATTGTTGTATTTGTTTTGGTTTTATGTTATGCATGTAAACCCCTTTCGAGTGGCCGGTGTTCCTGAAAATGCATGTATGAGTATGTCCAGGACATCGTGCAGGCTCACAAGCAAAGCCTTCAGGATTGGCACATGGGACAAGCTGTATATTATAGCTGATGTCAACCGATTTACCGCTAAGATGCTGTAGTCAATTATGACCACACATCTAAGAGGAATGACAGAGGGAGGGAGGGAGCTCTGTCTACATCCACACCACGCTGCATGACCACGAGGTGCCGCGACTTCTATTGCGATCTGGAAGCCTAAAAAAGTTGTTTGTGACGTCACCACGTCTGGCTGTGCTCTCAGACATGGTGATTGACCATGCATAGCAGTACAGTCATGTCCCCTATGAGGACAAGTGGAAAAAAAAAAGTTAGTAAAAAAAAAAGCGTAAAAAATAACCAGACAGAAAAAGTAAAATGAACACTGCCCTTTCTCCAAGTTATAATCAGCCCCAAAAAGATCGATATTAAAAAAGGACACATATTTCATGTGTAATAACTTAGCCTATAAATCTGTCACGGTATTTAATGCACAAAATGAATGCTGTTAAAAAAAATAAATAAGAAAAATAAGAGAAATGTGATTTTCTTCATCCCACATAAAATAGAACAAAAAGTCATGTAGACTCCAAATTGGTACCAAGTAAGTTCTTACACAGCTCTGTATACCGCCAAATAAAGTTATGTCTCTCAGACTATGGTGATGAAAAAGTATTTTTTCTTTTTTAAATAAGCGTTTTATTGTGTAAAACCAGTAAAACATAACAAAATATATAAATCAGGTATCACTATAATTGCATCGACCTGCTGAGGAAAATTTATACTGCACGGTGACTGATGTCAAAAATTAAAATAAAAAAACACTACCAGGATTGCTGGATTTTGTTCATCTTGCGTCCCAAAATTCTTAATAAAAAGCAATCAAAGCTTCATACTGTATGAACCCCATATTGGTACCAATGAAAATGTCAACATCTCGCAAAAAGACCTTAATCAGCTCCATACAGAGAAAAATAAAAAAAGCTATGGCTGTCAGACTATGACGACATAAAAACACAATGTTTTACAAAAGCATTTTTATTGTGTAAAAGTAGTTAAAAAAACTATATAAAATTGATATTATTGTTATTGTACCTACCCACATAGTAAATTTATTGTAATTTATACCATACGGTGAACACTGTAAAAATGAAATCCAAACAACAATGGTGGAATTGCTGTTTTTTTTTTTCCATGTTCATGTTAACACTGTGGCTCGGAAAGGGGAACATGTCTCCTTGATGAGAGCACTGTGCGGTGTGTAGAGTTTTGAATTGCTTTTTTGCCCTCTACTAAGCATCTGCATAGCACAAGGCATTATGGGAAAGGAGCTGAGAAGCTCAAGCGCACTCTATTGCTTTTGACCCACTGAGTCTTGAGAAAGCAAAATGGATATTAGCCAAGCCAGTATCACCCATCTGCATACAGCTGTTTCGGGGGTTTTGCCCCTCATCAGTGCAAAGCAGAGCGATACTGGCTGGCTGGGAGGCAATGAGTGGCTCAGAAGGGGGGAACAAATTTGGGGGTGCTTTTATTCCAGAATTCCTAGAGAAAATTAAACATTTTCAGCTAATTATTGGACAAAGTTATTTTTTTTATTATCACAGCCTTAGGCTATGTTCACACGGCTTAAATTGGGGCGCATTTCACCACGTATTGAGAGCGTACTGCACTCTAAGGCTAGGTTCACGCGGCTTATTTGCAGGGCGTAATTACGCCCCGCAATTACGCCGTGTGGACGGGAGCGGGGGCCGGCACCTCGCCGGCCCATAGACTTTCATTACCAGTGGCACGTCTAGCCGCTAGTATATGACATGTCACTTATCTCCCCCCTCGGCGTATTTGCCGAGCAGGGAGAGGAGACGTAATCCATAGTTCTCTATGAGAACTGTGGATTACCGTAATGACTGGGACGTATTCCAGCCGTAACTTGCGCACTCCGGCGCGTAATTACGGACTGAAATACGTCCAATTTTAAGCCGTGTGAACATAGCCTAATACAATCGAAATACGTCCCAGTCATTACGGTAATCCACCGTTCTCATAGAGAACTATGGATTATGCCTCCTCTCTCTGGGCTCCGCGAGTAATGGTAGTCTATGAGGCCGGCAGGCTGCCGGCCCCTCCACATCGCGGGTTTGTGCGCCGATCGGTGCGAGCTCCCGAACACCAGGCGTAATTGCAGGTCGAACTGTACGTCCTGCAATTAGCCATGTGAACTTTGCCTTACACAAAAAAATGAAAATAACTGTGGGGTAAATATACTCACTACACTCCAAAAGATGAATTTTTCAAAATGAAATCTTTTTAGTGGTGTTTATTAAATTTTAGCACCTTAGAGCGTCAGCAAACCTGTAATTGTGCCTTAAAAATATTCTAATTGTGGTTGTCAAATAGCAACTTAGGCAAAATATGAGAAATTTATAAAAACGGCAGAATCAAGTAAATCAATATTAAGGTGTGTTTCCCTGGTAACATCTACTGTATTCCAGTAAACAATTAAATCTGCAAAAAAAGTGAAATTTTGAAATTTCGCTTTCACTTTGCTTTAATATCTGAGAATCATCTATAGTGTTAACATACTTCTTAAACAATGTTTTGAATACTTTAAGGGGTGCAGTAGTTTAAATTAAGTAATTAATGGGGGTGTCTAACATACAGTCTCCTGAAAGCCATGTCATAACTGGACTGGTTCCTAAAAAAATCTGTGTTGCTAATTTTCTTGAAAATGTGAAAAATTGCGACTAAGGGCCACATGTATGAAAACTGTCTTGGGCTAAAATTCACTTTGTTGCCCGTAGTAACCAATCAGAGCGCCCCTTTCTTTTTATATACGGCTTTGGAAAAATTAGAGGGGCGCTCTGATTGGTTGCTATGGGCAACAAAGTGAGTTTTAGACCTAGGCAGTTTTCATACATGTGGCTTAAGCCCACTTAAGACGGGAAAAAAAGTAAAAAACATTTCAAATATGCCAAAATAAAAGTAGACATATGGTGGCTTCTATTTATAAACTATTTTGTGAGGTATAACTATTGCTCTTTCACACAGAAAATGTTTAAGTTTCAAAATTTTCACTAAATGTTGATATTCTTTACAAATAATCTTACTAACTTAAAGCACGATGTGTCATAAGAAAACATTCTCTGAATCACATGGTCGTACTCATCGCTACTCTTAGCAGGGTTATACTCACCATTTGGGAATTGGGGAAGTGCCTGAGGGCCAATGGCCAGAACTCTGAAAGTGAAAGGTCTGCAAGAACACAGACAAGCCATGATATAATTGCTGCTCAGAGGCATTGTGATTGGTAAAGGGCCTTCGTCCAGTTTTGCTCGGAGGCCCAGGTCACTTGTAGTGTGCCCCTGCTTATGATCCTATATCCAGAGATCCAAAGCTAGGTGTTCTAGTTGTTTACTGAAATGCACAGATTGTGACAGTCGCTCGTGTTCCTTGAAATTATATCTTGATGTTGGAAAATCCGTGACTGCTGTGGTTAGATCTGTCCTGGCAAAAATAGAAGGATGAACATTAATGACAGATGGATTTCATTTACTCACTTAATTTTCTCATTTCCCTTTGATGGATGTGGTAATAGCATTTGAATAATTCCAGCTATAGGTTTCAGAGGCGATATGGTAGAATCATATGTTACTTTTTATCATTGAACATCTGGTAGGCTTAATGATGGTACAATGTGACACCTCAGATCTGCAGATGAGCTTATATTAGAGAACACTTGGAAATGACACGACGGGATGGAGATGATTCCTGACTGTCTTTACTTTCCAAAAGTCTCACATAACTTTGCAGACAAGGCCTTAGACTAAGATTCCCTTTACACAGGAATCAAGGGATCAAGAGGCATCAAGAGTATCAGAAAGTTATTCCCACATAAAATAATACATGTCAGATTTGCAAAATAGGGCTCTGTTATAGAGGTCAAAACTGGTTGTGGTGGCAAGGGGTTAGGAAGAACTGATCGATTTACCATTTTGTTAGTCCGAACAGAAAATTATCTTCCTGTGTAAAGGGAATCTTAGTCTAAGGCCTTGTCTGCAAAGTTATGTGAGACTTTTGGAAAGTAAAGACAGTCAGGAATCATCTCCATCCAGTCGTGTCATTTCCAAGTGTTCTCTAATATAAGCTCATCTGCAGATCTGAGGTGTCACATTGTACCATCATTAAGCCTACCAGATGTTTAATGATAAAAAGTACCATATGATTCTACCATATCGCCTCTGAAACCTATAGCTGGAATTGTTCAAATGCTATTACCACATCCATCAAAGGGAAATGAGAAAATTAAGTGAGTAAATGAAATCCATCTGTCATTAATGTTCATCCTTCTATTTTTGCCAGGACAGATCTACCACAGCATCACGGATTTTCCAACATCAAGATATAATTTCAAGGAACACGAGCGACTGTCACAATCTGTGCATTTCAGAAAAACAACTAGAACACCAAGCGTTGGTCTCTGGATATAGGATAAATAAGCAGGGGCACACTACAAGTGACCTGGGCCTCCGGGCAAAACTGGACAAAGGCCCTTTACCAATCACAATGCCTCTGAGCAGCAATTATATCATGGCTTGTCTGTGTTCTTGCAGACCTTTCACTTTCAGAGTTCTGGCCATTGGCCCTCAGGCACTTCCCCAATTCCCAAATGGTGAGTCTAACCCTGCTAAGAGTAGCGATGAGTACGACCAAGTAAAACTGTTCACTGCCATGTGACACAAATAATAATACTGCAGCGAGGAGGATGACAACATACAGTAATGATTGTATACATTGCAGGACACAAAATACTACTCACTACTTTTCTTAGAATATCTACAAATCACTGCGGTGACAAAAACTTGGTATTTTTTTGGTTTCTATATGGTTTATTCAGCACTTGGAAATAAAATAAATCATAGCACCTGAATATTATGGTTTATGTTCTCTTGGAATGAATGTTCTCCTTTTATAGACTCTACTGTATTGTTGTATAGTTATACTTTTTGTAGCCAATTTATTTTTCTGTAATGCTTTGGATGTAGCAAAGTTTATTTGGTAGTGATATCTTTCTGCACTGTGTTATTTGATCTTACATCACAACATAAGGGTATGTTCACATGGGGTAATTTCGGCGCGCATTTTGCCGCGTATTTGCTCTCTAATATGGGCAAGATGCACGCCGAAATTACGGTAATCCATAGCTCTCATAGAGAACTATGGATTACGCCTCCTCTCCCAGTTCCTACAATACGATCGTATTGTACGCGCGGGGAGATAAGTGACATGTCAATTACTTGCGGTGAATACGCGGGCGTACGCGAGCTCCCGAAACACATGATTTACTGCGCTCGCATACTGAACGCGCCGCAGTACATCGTGTGAACATACCCTAAGCCGTCAATAAGGCTGTCAAAAAGCATTATGATACTATAGCACAGAAAGTTAACTAATTTAACCTTTGCTACATCTGACACCCATAAGGCCTGGACCGGGTCTTAGTGGGATGAGATTAAATAACTATTATGCCTGATTCACATCTGCGTCGAAGATTCCAAATGGAGACACCAGAGCAGATTCAATCGAAAACGGTAGAAAAAAGGGCAGAAATAGCGCTATTTTTTTCACAGACACCATGACAGAAATCTGACAGATCCTATTGTAGTCAGTGGGGTCTCTTAGGCGCTGTTGGTGCCCATCCTACGGTACCACCTCTGTGATTTAGGCTCCAAATGAAACCTCTGACTCAGATGTGAACCTAGCCTTATAGTTACTTTATCTTATCCTATGAAGACCAAGTGCGCATGACATTTATATCCTTGGTCTTCAGCTTTCAGCTATGTTTTTGATCCGGTACGGTACAAGCTCACATAGGCAAGAAAGGCTTCTGTAGACCAGTAATAAAGTAAAAAGTCATTAAATAAAGTTTTCTTACTAAAATGATTAGCTTTCAACATGTAGGGAAAGGTAAATGAAGACTTTTACTACCTTGCTCTTTTGAAATTGTAGAACAAAACAAACACATGAACCAGCTCACCTGTGTAATGGTTAATAGCCCTTGATAAAGACTCCGTGCTCAGACCAATGCTCCAAGAAACAAAGTTCCATAGAAACAAAAAGTCCAAGTGGTCGGCACCGGGATAATTCAAAGCAGAAACTATTTATTGAAGTATTGCCAAACAATATACAGTGCAATGGCAAGGAATAACTACATTTTTTGGCAATAAATATTTTCCTCTTTTGATATTGCCCTGGTCAGATTATAATTGAGATTTTATCTGCTCTGAGTGCACACAAATGTCTCTAGGTTACCGTCCATATCTCCCTTCATTAGACAGAGAGCAGAGAGTGATGTCACCATGGTCAGACGAAGCAGAATCTTTATCTCTTATAAGATTAAATTGTTTACCTTTGATAAGCAATTGTTTTCACTCCTTGGAGCTCTGCAGCCTTGTTTACTAAAGATTAAATCTCCTACACTTATGTCACTGTAATGCTCAGGTAGTTATAGAGGAACTAAAAATGCCAATGCATGGTGAGAAAACTTCTTTAACAATAGAAAAGAGGGAGTAAATGTAGGATACCCAATATCCTTACCTAAGCTTGTGATCTGAAACTTCTTGGAAATTCATGGAAAGATGACACCTAACCTTGCAGTCTTATCCTTTATATATCCTTAAATTCTTTGACTAAATAATAGTTCTATCAGAAAATATATTAGAGGTTTTTATCTTTATTATTAATTTTATTTATATTAAGATATTATTAATGTCATATAGTTATGAATATTAAAGTTATTATTTTCTATTATTATTATTATTATAATTAATAATACTATTGACAGAATATTAGTAAATATAATCAAAATAGAAGTTATGTTATTGTTGTTACTCATGAATGTACCTTCTCTTATATCTACAGCCTTATGGTGCTTTCACATGGAGCATTTTTGGTTCGTTTTTGACGGAAATTGGCGCTTTTTTGGTGCGATCTTGGATGCGTTTTTTGTGTGGAAAGGCACAGCAATAAATGCTATACACTTCTTGACCAAAAACGCACCAAAAAACGCTCTGTGTGAAAGCACCCTTAGAAATATAATTATAGTTATTGTTAGAGATAAGCAAGCAGTAAAAAGTTCTAATTCGATTAGAACCTCGAACTTTAGTGCATTCAGTTCGAGGTTCTATTCGAACTAGAACTCAAACTTGAACTCCATTAAAGTCAATGGTTAATTTTTATACCTATACAGGTGAGGAGAAGCTGGAATTACCATCCATTACAGAAAATTGGACACGTGGAACAACTTAGTGAAGACAATTTGGCTCTAAGAGTCACAGAAAAACATTGAGAGGCTAAAATACTTTATTCCTTTCAATGGCTAACTGAAAAGATGAGGACAGTTTGCAAGCAGGAGTGTAGCTATAGGCCTCGTTCACACGGCTTATTTTGCCGCGGATTGGCGCCGTACTGCGCGCCGGATTTGCGTTTCAGTACGGCGCCAATCCGTCGGAGTCATTACGGTAATCCACTGCTCTCATAGAGAACAGTGGATTCCGTCGCTCCTCCCCGCTCGGCGAATCCGCCGCGGGGGGGAGAAAGTGACATGCACATTATTTACGGTGTGAACGCGCCGTAAACAGTGCATTGTCTATGGGGCCGGGAGCGGCGCCCCCGCCGCGCTCCGGCCCCACCCCCGTCCCGCCCCTTATTCACGGGGGATTTGTGAGCTGAATACGGCTCACAAATCCGTCGGGAATAAGCCGTGTGAACACGGTCATAAGAGGTGCAGCGGTAGCAGCTGCTGTGGGGCCTGGCTTTCTGAGGGGGTCCAAAAGCCCCTTTGACACATAGGAGATTTGGAGACAATGTGTTATACA
This sequence comes from Phyllomedusa bahiana, assembly GCA_025379985.1. NCBI lineage: Eukaryota > Metazoa > Chordata > Amphibia > Anura > Hylidae > Phyllomedusa > Phyllomedusa bahiana. Next base: position 16,578 of record JAODAL010013341.1, on the reverse strand, counting down.
ATTACTGAACCCCCAAAACTGCAAAAACTGAACTTTTGGGCACTGAGTATGATTTAGAAAATCCAAGCACGTTGTGTAATATATTTTCATATGAGAGTTAGGTGTTATGTGAGCCTGCAAATGTCAGCAAATAACAGATTCTGGGTGTGGGAAAGATGCAGCCAACAATACCAAACTCCCTAACTATTGATGTCTATGGAGAGGAAAATGCTACAGTACAGAGAGCAAGATGAAAATATATTTACAACGCAATACAGTGAAATATATATAACATGGTCATGGGTAGCAGCCAATGAGAGCGCTACACCTCAGCGATGACGTTCTTGACATTTCTCTGTGCTCTGCACTGATTGGATGACCACCAAAATTGCAGAAAGCTGCTGAAAACTAAACTGAAAATGGCGTGTCGAACTAGAACTTTACTCGAACGAACAGTAGAATGTTCGGATCGGTTCGAGTTCTAAAAATTCGAGAAGTTCTACTAGAACTTAAGTTTTCTAGAACAGTTCGATGAACACTAGTATATTATAAAAATAATTATAGAAATATAAAAGAAATATAGAAATTTAAAAGAACCTTAAATATGATCTTCTTCTCTGAAACAAGAAGATCATATTTACAGTTCTTTTATTTCTTTTACAGGCCCACCTCAAGTAAAAGAAGATCTGTTATCTTTTGCAAATAAGATGAGTAGCTAAACTTTCTTGTTCCTCTCATGCTTCCTGTTGTGCTGTTTTTCTTCAGAGAATTCTCTTTTTCCTCAGATACTACTGGCAATGAAACCGTTACTAGTTTCCACCAGGTACACCTTGTGGAGGATATTCCCTTCAGACTGGAAGTCCCGTGTCCCTGGACATGTTTCCATTTCACGTCATTGTGAGCTCAGCCGTGCAAGTCAACGTAGGATTCAGGGTAACACTTTCACTGCCACATATTTCCTCACACAAGCATCAGTATACAAATACAAATCTGCAATATCTACAGCAAGTAACCTTTAATAAACTTTTAAGCTATTCATAAGCCTGATACATTGAAGGCATGAACCCTCTATAGCACGGGTGTCAAACTGCCGGCCCTCCAGCTGTTGGGAAACTACGACTCCCATCATGCATTTGTATAATCTATAACAGTGGGCATGATGGGAGTTGTAGTTTCCCAACAGCTGGAGGGCCGCAGTTTGACACCCCTGCTCTATAGGTAATGCATCAAAATAGAAGACCGGTAGTGATAGGGTTAAATGACTTCTGGTCTATTCACTGCACCTGCACATTAGGAGCTCCTCATTCTTCTATGGTATACCAAACTCATATACGTAAATGCAGGAGTTTATCTTCATAAAATCTCTATTTATTAAGCATGTCCATTTAAAACTTACAAAATTCAAACGTGCATAACATATGCTACTTGCATTTGGTACTGTCTACCAAGCGCAGGTGGCATATATTATGTACGATTGAATTTTGCAAGTTTTAAATGGACATGCTTAATAAATAGAGATTTTATGAAGATAAACTCCTGAATTTATATGAGTTTGGCCCTCTATAGGTAATGTCAAGTTTATCTAGGTGTTGGTACTGGATACAATGGGTTGTGTTGTATGTATAATTGTGAGCATGTCTACAAGCCACAGGCAAGAGCCAATATATTATGACTATTGAAAGGAGACCATTGTGCTTCCGAATATACAAATCCTTATCCCCAAAAATTTCTTTTTAGTGATAATATCTATGCAAATTCTACTTATCACGTACTTGTTACCTATCTGGAAAACGCCTCCCCACAATGCCCTTCTCTTGTTGACTGTGAAGTCATGGTGCTAAACAAGGTTATATAAATTAGAATTGCTAAGTAATCTGAAGATGACAATGGGGCATTAGGTACACAGACTGCAATCATTGTGCTTTTTATAATCTGTGCATATGTCCCACAAGAACCAAGGGCCCTGCAATTACAGGTCGCACGTGGATACTAATTTGTCTCAGCAGATAATAATAGGGTGAGGCTGCTAGAAACTTGTAATGGAAAGATGAAATCCAGCTGTCTCAGATCCAATTGCCATATTAAGCATCGCAACAAAAAGTTAACACAACACAAAACAACATTTCTTCTAACAAATATTTACATGGAAATAAAGATGAGAAAATCAATTGGTCTAGTCTGCCAGCCCATGAACTTCAATTCACCCAGTGTATCCCACTGGCAGAGGAATCAGGAATCAGCTGGATCAATACACTGTTTTATACAAAGAAAACATTTTTTGACATGAAAATGTTCCGACATAAAAAAAAAAGTTGTTTAGTCATTTTGATTTTATCCAGTGCTACCTACAGCTAAGACCAGGTTCAAATGGTTAACAGGGATTCACCAGTGCCTTCACCATAGAGCGAATGGTGCAGCCTCTCACCCACAGATTTGGAAGCCTAGTCCAGCTTAGGAGGAAAGACCTCTGTATTGGTGTCAAGCTTTATAATGGAGGGAAGAGGAGCAATTAACCCCTTACTGACACAGCACGTATCCAAACGTCCTGGCGCTGGTAAAGTTCTATGTAAAGGGATTACTTAGTAATCCTGCTACATAAAAGGCTGGTGTCAGCGACTAATTGCAGTTGACATTTGCCGGTAACAGCAGAGAATAGAGCTTGTACCTTTCCCTGCAGTTTAACCCTTTAACCTGTTTAACCATGATCGTAAGGCAGGGGCATTGCGAGGGTCCTAAAACTTCTGGGGCTTGAGCCCTCTGTGTTACATTTTGCTCAGTAGGGCTGAGTTCACACAGTATTTTTCATGCCACATCATGACCTGCGGCATGTATTTTTATAGAGAAATAAAAATATGTCCCTGTCACTAATTTTCTGTCCATCACCTCTGCAGTCACTGTACAATGAAAGTCAGCATGACAAAATTAATATCTTCAAAAACATATTTATGTATAATATTTGTAATCCTTTTAAACCAATACAGTCATAAAATTTAAATCCCTTTTTCTGGTGAAAATATCTATTTACCCAACCAAGGCCTTTTTACACCATTTCCAAAAAAAAAATGAAGCCCAAAAAGACAATAATACTGCCAAAAACCTGAACACCTATAGTAACTACCTTTGTCACAGGTCTGCAGCATGAAAGTGAAATAGTGATTTTATGAAGGTGACTCACCGGTGGCATTTTCAGATTGGGGGGTCATTTCCTTGTTTTTCCCCTTTTCCCCTTAAGACCCCCCATGATGTTTTTCCCCCCCGGCCCGCGGATCGTTCTGCAAAAATTTACCACATCCAATCTTGAACCCTCCTTTCCAACAATCCTTACCGCCCCCCCACTTCGGGGATGTAGGGGAAGTGGGGGGTTAAGGGATGTAGGTAGGATGTTTTTTAACCCCTTGGGGACCCAGCCGTTTTGGCCTTCCGACACAGCCTTTTTTTTGAAATCTGGTGTGTCCTTTATGTGGAATAACTTTTTGACATTTTTAAAAAAATATCCATGGATTCAGAGATTGTTTTCTGGGAACATTGTGCTTTAATTTATGGAAAATTTATCCTTTTCAATCTTGTTTGTTTGTGAAAAAATTCAAAATTTTATGAAAATTTTGAAAAATCTGAAAATTTGAAATTTCCCAAAATTTCTGTGGCAAGAAGTTAATTATTCCCACAAAATAGTTTATAACTAGCATCTACCTATGTCCACTATAGGTTGGCATCTTTTTTTAAAATGCCCTTTTTTTTTTATGACTTAGAGGGTTTTGAAATTTAGAGTAAATTTCTAAATTTTTTTTTCAAAAAAATTTGCAATATACATTTTTTGGGGGACCATTCAGTTCTGAGTGGCTTTGGGGGGCCCCTATATGTTGATCCCCCCTAAATGACCCTTTAAAAAAACTAAAACCCCTTAAAAAGTTTTACAACAGTGTTTAGGAAGTTTGTTCCCCTTTTAGGTATTTCACAAAAATTAAAGCAAAGTGGAGGAGAAATTTAAAAATTTCACTTTTTTGAGATTTTCAATATTTATCCATTTTCATGGAATGGTAAATGGACTAGGTAAATGAATGTAATACCCTTTTCCCAAAGGTCTGCCGTTTTTGAAATTTCCCCCAATATGTGGCCCTAGTGATTATTTGGCTAAACCCATAAGCCCGAATAGGAGGAAACTATGGACTCTGGGGTCTCATTTTAAAAGCAATTTCAGGTTTGGGAGCCCAAAGGTGTAAAACTTGTAAATCCCCAAAAAAAGCCCCCATTTTGGAAATACACCCTTAAGGTATATTACAGGTGTTGTGGTATATCGCCCCCAAGGTGACTCACAATTTTTTTTTTTTTAGCATTAGGCTGTGAAAATTTTAAAAACATTTTTTCCAATAATCTGAAAATTTTAGAAAAAATGTTTTTTTTTACAAGGAAACCGGGAAAAAAAAAACCCCCCAAAACTTTGTTAAGCAATTTCTTCCAATTTCGGCAATAGTTTTAAATTTGGGGTGAAAACTGCTGTTTGGGCGCATGGCGGGGGTTTAAAGGGGGGGGTGCTATTTTGGCTTTTAGAACGCAGATTTTGGTGGGGCATGTCTCATTTGCAAAGCCCCCAAAGAACCAGAAAAGGTGAAAAACTTTCCCGAAGCCGCCCTTTAGTTCAACCCCTCATGGTCTCATATGGGGGTTTGTGCTTTTGGGACCGGTGTTCCCATCTTTTTTTTAGCATTGGGCTGAAAAAGGGGGGGGGGGGAAACGTTCCCCCAGTTTTTGGGCTTCAATTTTCAGGTTACCGTGCAGGTAAATGATGTTATAAACTTTTTCTAGGGGGTATAACAATTGCAATGGTATAAATTTTATTTATTTTTTATGTTTTATTACTTTTAACAAAGAAAATAGGTCTATAAAAAAAAAATTTCGTTTTTATGTTGTCCCATTCTGACAGTCATCATTTTATTTTTTTGCTGTGTGCAGAGCTTGTGGGCCCTTTTTTTTTGCGGGGGTGAATCGATGCTTTTATTGGTACAATTGTGGGGTGCATTTAAAACCTTTTTTCATTTTTTTTAATGTTTTTTTGAGCGTTTTGAACAAAAAAACAGCAATCCTGGGAGTGTTTTTTTTATTTTTATTTTTATAGAGGTCCTCTGGTTAGATATGAAAAGCAACCTTTACTCAGCAGGGCGATACGGTTACAGCATACCCAAATTTTTATATTTTTTTTATTTTTTACTGTTTTATCAATAAAAAACTTTTTTTCAAACAGGAAAAAATTTTTTCATCGCATAGTCTGAGAGCCATATTTTTTTTTTTTTCTGTGTAGGAGCTGTTACAGGTTGTTTTTTTCGGGATGAGTTTTTTGTATTTTTTGGGGGGGCAAAAGGGTTTTTGATCAGTTTTAAATCCCTTTTTTGGAAGGCAGAGTGGGAAAAACTGCAATCCCATAGTGTTTTTTATTTTTTTTTTTAAAAGGTTCCCTGTGCAGAAAAACCTAAAAAGTTAGCTTACTCGGTGGGGCGATACAATTACGGCGATACCCAATTTTATAATTTTTTTATGTTGAAGCATTTAAAAAAAAAAAAAGTGTTTTTTTGTGTGTAAAAGAAAAATTATCATCCCATCTTTGGAGCCATAACTTTTTTTATTTTCCGTATACAGAGTGTGTAAGGATTTTTTTTTTTTGGGGATGAACTGAGTTTTAATTTGGTAAACGTTTGGGGTTTATAGGGTTTTTGATCATTTTTATTCCTTTTTGTGCTGGGGGGAACAAAAAAACTTAATTCTGTGATTGTTTTTTTATGGCGTTCACCGTACGGTAAATTAACATGACAGATTTATAGGGCAGGTCATTACGCACGCGCCGATACCAAATATGGGTACTTTATTTATTTTTGCTCTTTTTTTGGGCGATTGGCGTTTGTAAAGGGGAAAAGGGCGGTGTATGTGTTTTTTATTTTATTTTTCGTGTTTGTGTTTTATTTGTTTTTCACTTTTTTACTTTTTCACATTTTTTTGTTACTTTTCCCCATAGGGGATTTGAATGAGAGATCTTTAGATCTCTCATTTAATAGGAATCAATGCACAGCTTGTTGCTATGACTGGTTCCTATGGTAACTGTCAGTCACGATGCCGGGACATGCCCACAGATCACAGCCGGGCATCGTGACATCACAGACAACCCAGAAGGCATTCTGGGCCCTCCGTGCTGTCTGTCAGCACACAGCAGCCGCACGACTGTGCGCTGCTGTCGCCGACAGAGACACAGGAGAAGCGATCTACTCCTGCGTCTCTCTTAGTTATTGCGATCCGATGGTCGCGATAATTAAGGGTTTAAACGGCCCCCCCGGAGTGATCGCGGGTCGGGGCCGACGCAGTGGGATGTCAGCTGTCCCCGCGCCGATCGCGCAAACTCTGCTTTAGAGTTCGTGCGATCCTCAGGACGTATGCATACGTCCAAGGTCGTGAAGGGGTTAAAGGCATACCTCTCCCCCACCCCACACCACCACCCACCCCCCCCCTCCGTACAGGTTACAGCTACCAGGCACCTTCTCCGAAGGAAGACAGACGACCACCCCCATATAGATTGTGCTGTGGCTGTGGCCCGTACCCCCAGGATCATATTGTGCGACCTGAACTCCGTCCCCTGCACCTCCAGAAGATCAGCCACAGCTATGACCTTTAGGGTTTAGTACTGTCATAATTTTTGTATTGTTTATATTAAAAAAGTATATAGGCTCCTCATTTAGTAGGTAGGCATATAGTCCCTTTTGATCATTAGTTATATAGGTCCCCTTTTTAGGTAGGTAGATATATAAGTCCCCTCCTTAGCTCAATAAGTGCCCCTCCTTACTAAGGTAGCTGTATATAAATGCCCTTCTTAGGTAGCTGTTTATAAGTGCCCCTCCTTAGGTAGCTGTAAATAAATGCCCCCCAGTTAGCTATATATAAGTTCCCTCCAAGATTGCTGTATATAAGTCCCCTCCTTAGGTAGTTGTATATAGTCCTCTCCATAATTATCTATATATAGGTCCCCTCCTTAGGTATCTGTATATGAGTCTCCTCCTTAGGTAGATGTATATAGGTCCCCTCCATAAGTAGCTGTATAAAGGCACCCTCCATGAGTAGCTGTATATAGGGCACCCTCCTTAGGTAGCTGTATATAGGCCCCTGCATGATTAGCTGTATATGGGCCCCCTCCTTATGTAGCTGTATGTAGCCACCCTCCATGATTAGCTGTATATAGGCCCCCTCCTTAGGTAACTATATATAGGCACCCTCCATGATTAACTGTATAGAGGCCCCCTCCTTAGGTAGTTATATATAGGCCCCCTCCATGATTAGCTCTATATAGGCCCCCTCCTAAGGTAGCTGTATATAGGCCCCCTCCATGATTAGCTGTATATAGGCACATCCACGATTAGCTGTATATACACTCCCTCCCTAATTAGCTGTGTATAGGTCCCACTTCATGATTAGCTGTATATAGGGCCCCCATCCATAAGTAGCTCGTTAACTAGTTAGTTAGGTATAAAAAGACAATGAAATAAAAATAATGATAATAGTACTCACCTATCTTCTTTCTCCAGCCGAGCGACTTCCTCTTCTGCCCAACACTGATACTCTGACGTCATCACGCCGCCAGCACAGGGACACTCCTTCCAGTGACTCCTAAGCCACACTTCATCGCGCCACTGTGAAGATTACTGTTTCAACCCACAACAGCAGTGTTTAACTATATGCTTGTCCCAAAGCCACACATATAGTTGAACAGGCTCACCGGTGTTCCGGTTCGGGTTTGGGGCACCAGCTGTTTCATCCGGGATACAAGCCCCAGATAAAATGGCACAGTGATGCCCCTGTTGCAAGGGCATCTAAATGAATAGGAAATGGTGCCACGCATAGTTTCTAACTCCAGTTGACACCCCTATGGTGAGATCACGGGGTGCTGATCCATTAACATGGTGCCTGGAAGTCTTGTGAAGGCCTCCATCGCCACCATGTCTGCCGTTCTATCACTTCCTGCCTCTACTTCGAGCCCGTTAGTGGTCAAGTTACCCTAAGGGGACTTACAGTAAATATAAAAAAAGAAAAAAGAAAAAGTGTAAAATTAAATAAAAAATATAACCAATGAGAGCTCAGTTTTTATTTTTCCAGAGCAGTAAATGAAATAAAAACTGAGCTGTGATTGATTGATATAGGCTACAAAGATAATCTTACTGCTCGACAGTTTTCATACATAAGACCCTTAAAAGTTCAAATTACCCTTTTGCCACAAATAATAAATAAAACAAAAGTAAAAATAATAATAATTGGTATCATACATAAAAGTCAGATCTATTAAATATATACAGTATATAACATCATTTATCCCGTATACTACACAGCATAGAAGGAAAATAAATTGCAAGTAACCAAATTGTGTCTTTTGGTCATTTCATGTCCCCTAAAAATTGGATAAAAAGTGATCATAAAGTCGCATCTATCCAAAATGATACCGAAAAAATGTACTCATCAGAGCGAAAAAATTTACCCTCACTCAGGTCCACAAATGGAAGTACAAAAACGTCATTGGTTGCAGAAAATGGTGCTGTGGCACAAATGTAATAAATAGAGAACGTTTAGAATTTTTTTACGGTATTAAAACATACTGAAAACCCTACTTTTTTGTATTGCCAGAGTCATATCAACCTGCAGAGTACAGATAATAAATCATTCATACCAAAGATTAAATGTCGTAAAAACAAAATCCCCACAATCTTGGCGCATGTAAGTTTTTTCCCATTTCAACCCAATTAGATTTTTTTTGCGGTTTCCCAGTATATCCTATGGTACGGTGAATGACACCATTAGAAAGTATATCTTGTTCCAGAATATAAAAGCCCTCATAAGTCTATGTAGAGGGAAAAATAAAAAAGTTATGACAAAAAACGAAGAGCCATTATATTATGACCGGCTGTCATGCTAAAGGCTTGGTAAAGGAAAAAAATGTTGTTTTTTAATAATTTGTCTCCAATAGTAACAGATTTTATAATATAATTTCATTAAATTTTCTGGGCGCTTCCTGTAGTTCTATATCAGCTGTTTGATGACAGGAAGCTCAGTAGTTCTGCTTTCCTGCCTGGACACATACCAAACAACTCTGTGTGGAGCCCAGGAGATCAGGTGATCAAAGGGTATTGGTTTCTTACACAGCAGTCTTTAAAGTCACACCCCTTTGGTTCTTTCTCTTAAAGTGGTTTTGCCACGAAGTGAGTTTCTTTCCTCTTATCTGGCTCAGGAGAAAATATAAACAAATCATGAACGCTGCAGAGGGGAGAGGGAAGGGGCTGAGCAGCGAGGAGTACAGAGGGAGAAATAAGGGAGCGTCTGCAATGTTCACTCAAATAATAAAATTACAACCAGTGGATTGTATATACAGCCTAAAGCCTCATACACTGCACTGTCTCCACAGTCCCTTGGAAGCTCATTCATGTTCCTTGTCATCAGATAAGAACTGCAGACAACGCAAGCGCGACCAGATCAGCTCCTGTCAGCTCCTGGTCGTGTCTAATGCAAACTTTTAAGTAACTAAGGGCTTGTAAAGAAAGCTGTAGCTCTCACAGGTTTCACTTTTTGTAATCACATATATTTAGAAAAGTGATTAAATAATCATTTTGGAGGATCCTAAGTCAACATTACATAGTGGCAAAACCCCTTTAAGTCTTTCAACATGAGGGAGATAAAAAGGGGCGTACACTGAGGTTAGGAGGAAGGAAGACAGATAAATCACAGCAAAGGATCCTGGGGCTTGTAGTTTTACAAAGAAAATGGTACCAACTTACAGACAGGAAATGCTTCTTCTCAGCTGTAGAGAAGGAAGATTGTATACAACACAGGAAAATAATAAATCGGTACAGAAAACATGAGGTGAACAAAGACTCATGCAATTATTTTTATTTATTTTTATTTATTTTTTTGCTGGACAACTTTTTTAAGATACTTTTACACTGGACCCATCAAAAGTGTGAAAACAGTCCTAAAATCATCATGCAGAGGAAACTGCATAATTGAAAAACTGCATTTTTACTGCAACTATGGTGTATATTGGTGTTTGTATTTCTCAAACTAAAAATCCAAGCCGTTACACCTTTACCCTGTTACACTTTTTAACGCACTGAGGTCGATGTAACAAAAATTCTCTAAAAATACATATGAGAATGAATTCTTATGCATTAACGTTGCAGAAAAAGCCACTGTAATAATTTCAGCAGCAGTATAAAGTCAAGCAACGTGTCTCATGTGAGCACTCCTGCTATAAATGTATTATCCAGGAGTGAGGAAATGTAAAGAGTTAGAAAGAAATAGTGAGACTATAAGAATTTGTTCATACTCTGTCCTCCTTATGTCTCTACACCATGGTTTCCTTAAAAATAAGGACAAGTAAGGTTATTGGTGGGAGCAAGAGGACCACAGGGAACTTCTATGACAGAGGTCAGATGACTCAAAAGTACAAGGTGCTGCTCTGTGTTCACAAAGATGTAATGGGCCTCATTTATCAGAACTGTCCAGGTAAAAAAAATGTCTTTGTTGCCCACAGCAATCAGAGCTGAGCTTCCATTTTTCCAGAGCAGTATAGGAAATGAAATGATTGGCTGCTAGGGGCAACACTTCGGACGACATGTAAGAACGGGGCTGCGCCAGTTTTCTGGTGTCAAAAAGCTTTAGTAGACCTGTTCTATGGATGTATGAACAGTCACACTACAAACTTTGGCGCGATAAGCGCTGGCACAACACTTTTTAATGCACCAAAGTTTAGGGGCATCGCACCACATTCATAGGATTCGTGTGAACGGCCCCTTAGACACATTTATGGTTCTTCAACGCCAAACCTAGACACAGAACAGTTAGAACAGCCAGACCAGAGTAAAGGTGGTACCTGAGCCAAACATGTCGTATTGGCTCTACACTGCCCTGTATGTATAATCTGCAGAAGAACAGCCAGACCAGGGTAATGGTTGTGCCTGAGCCAGACTTGTCGTATTGGCTCTACACTGCCCTGTATGTATGACCTGCAGAAGAACAGCCAGACCAGGGAAAAGGTGGTGCCTGAGCCAGACTTGTGGTATTGGCTCTACACTGCCCTGTATGTATAATCTGCAGAAGAACAGCCAGACCAGGGAAAAGGTGGTGCCTGAGCCAGACTTGTGGTATTGGCTCTACGCTGCCCTGTATGTATGACCTGCAGAAGAACAGCCAGACCAGGGTAAAAGGTGGTGCCTGAGCCAGACTTGTGGTATTGGCTCTACACTGCCCTGTATGTATGACCTGCAGAAGAACAGCCAGACCAGGGTAATGGTTGTGCCTGAGCCAGACTTGTGGTATTGGATCTACTCTGCACCTGTATGTATGACCTGCAGAAGAACAGCCAGACCAGGGTAAAGGTGGTGCCTGAGCCAGACTTGTGATATTGTCTCTACACTGGGCCTGTATGTATGACCTGCAGAAGAACAGTCAGACCAGGGTAAAGGTGGTGCCTGAGCCAGACTTGTGGTATTGGCTCTACACTGCCCTGTATGTATGACCTGCAGAAGAACAGCCAGACCAGAGTAAAGGTGGTACCTGAGCCAAACTTGTCGTATTGGCTCTACACTGCCCTGTATGTATAATCTGCAGAAGAACAGCCAGACTAGGGAAAAGGTGGTGCCTGAGCCAGACTTGTCGTATTTGCACTACACTGCGCCTGTATGTATGACCTGCAGAAGAACAGCCAGACCAGGGTAGAGGTGGTGCCTGAGCCAGACTTGTGGTATTGTCTCTACACTGCCCTGTATGTATGACCTGCAGAAGAACAGCCAGACCAGGGTAAAGGTGGTGCCTGAGCCAGACTTGTGATATTGTCTCTACACTGCCCCTGAATGTATGACCTGCAGAAGAACAGCCAGACCAGGGTAAAGGTGGTGCCTGAGCCAGACTTGTGGTATTGGCTCTACACTGCCCTGTATGTATGACCTGCAGAAGAACAGCCAGACCAGGGTAAAGTTGGTGCCTGAGCCAGACTTTTCCTATTGGCACTACACTGCCCTGGATGTATGACATACAGAAGAGAAGCTAGACCAGGGTAAAGGTGGTGCCTGAGCCAGACTTGTCGTATTGGCACTACACTGCCCTGTATGTTTGACCTTCAGAAGAACAGCCAGACCAGGGTAAAGGTGGTGCCTGAGCCAGACTTGTCGTATTGGCTCTAAACTGCCCTGTATGTATGACCTGCAGAAGAACAGCCAGACCAGGGTAAAGGTGGTGCCTGAGCCAGACTGGTGGTATTGTCTCTACACTGCCCTGTATGTATGACCTGCAGAAGAACAGCCAGACCAGGGTAAAGGTGGTGCCTGAGCCAGACTTATCGTATTGGCTCTACACTGCCCGTTATGTATGACCTGCAGAAGAACAGCCAGACCAGGGTAAAGGTGGTGCCTGAGCCAGACTTGTGGTATTGGCTCTAAACTGCGCCTGTATGTATGACCTGCCGAAGAACAGCCAGACCAGGGTAAAGGTGGTGCCTGAGCCAGACTTGTGGTATTGGCTCTACACTGCACCTGTATGTATGACCTGCAGAAGAACAGACCAGGGTAAAGGGGGTGCCTGAGCCAGACTTGTGGTATTGGTAATAGACTGCACCTGTATGTATGACCTGCGGAAGAACAGCCAGACCAGAGTAAAGGTGGTGCCTGTGCCTGAGTTGTGGTATTGGCTCTACACTGTGCCTGTATGTTGACCTGCAGAAGAACAGCCAGACCAGAGTAAAGGTGGTACCTGTGCCTGAGTTGTGGTATTGGCTCTACACTGTGCCTGTATGTATGACCTGCAGAAGAACAGCTTCATACAAGGTGCATTCTACACTGCCTTAAAGCTATTTAGAACTGGTCTGTCACCACCAATGTTCATACATGTCGTCTTTAGTTTTGAAGCCCATTGGGACTCACTTCTTAATACTGGCTAATACTAAGATGGTGTAAATTTGGACTAGAGAGTCAAACCATGTTCCAGGTTTAGCGTAGTTTTGATAAATCTGGTGCATGTTTAGATTGTTTAGTGTTAGTTACAACTTCTATGAGTTGACTTCACTTATGCTACTTATTAGGCCACACTTTTGGCACATGGTGGGGCACGTGAAGTGACACCCAATTGTAGATGAAGCCACACCCCCTTAAACAAAGCCCTGCCTCTTTTTGTTAGGCACAAAACAGAACTATCTAAAAACTGTCTAAATACATAACAAATGTGGTGTGAAGAATGTACATAAGTATTTTCTTGTAAGTTGTGCCAGAATTCTTATTACAGTTTTGGAGCAATTGCCATAGTAAATCTGCTCATTATGTCTTAAGAAGTCATTTTGCTGTCCCATTGCTTGTTTTCCTGCTATAGCTTCTCTATGTTCTCTGAAAAAAACATATTCCTCTACTTACTTGTGCTCTTTCTTATCTTCCAGAGGCATTTTCCCAAATAACAAACCTCATTGACCCCTAATACTCCCCTTAAAGTGGTTGTCTCACCATGTTGTTTCTCAGAGCCATGGGCAGCTTCAGACTCACACTTCCTCATTAGGCTGTGGGTGGTTCTATAGTAGTGATTATATCAGCTCCGTATTCCCAGCTTTTCTAATTGCACTGACATGAAAGCAGAAGCTGTAATCTATAGTTCAAAAGGCTACATAGCTCAAAGTACACAATCAAAAGTAATTTATCTCCTTTGTTTGTTAGAGATAACACATTCTGTTCTCAAGATCCCGGGTGTCCAATGGTGATGTCACTCCCTGCTCTCTGTTGAATCAGGAAGGGAGAGCAGGATGGTAACCAGAGAAACCTGTGTGCACTCAGAGCAGATAAAATCTCTCTTATCTCCTGACCAAAGTAATATCAATAGATCAATGTATTTGGAAAATGTCTTGATTTACCATTCCCTACGTGTTGAAAGCTAATCTTTGTAGTGGGACAATCCCTGAAACTTCCCTCACATATTACCAAGGGATGTAGCTATAATGGGTACAGAATTAGCAGTTTTAAGGGGCCCAAAAGCTCTTCAACCACATAAGAAGACATCAATATTGTAAAGTCATATATGGCCCCATTTCATTAATTGCATCAGGGCCCAGGAACTTTCAGATATGCCTTGGAAATGACCTACTAGCAGCCACCCACCATCCCTTAGCAAATGGGTCTTAGTGAGCCCCCTTAAAGCTCCTCATACCCATCCTCCAATTCCCCCATTGTCTCTGCATTCACTAACACAATGGGGGACATGTGGCCTCCTATTTATGTACAGATACAACCCATGTCAGAATTTGGAAATCATTTATTCACAGGCATAGGTTTAAGTGACCGCCCCTATGAAACTGAAACCTTAGTCATGGAAACTTCTCAGCCCACTGGAGAAAGTTTTCCTTTTTTATACCTACCAAGTATCTCTTTTGAAATTTCACTATCATAAAGCTGCAGCTGCCGGTGGCCATTTTTTGTGATTAATTTTGTTTATGAACAAAACATCAATTTTCTTTTTCCAATTTTTTTGGATGCTTGAAAGTCTTGTGTTATATGAGAGGTAGCAGAGCTTACTTTGTTATTTAGCACAGCTACTCCCACGCTCCCTCATCTTCCATTTATCTTAGTATTTCTATAATACTAAGGTCTTTACTTGATTTAGGACAGCATTATTAATCTTTAAAGGGCAAGGAGAAAACCTAAGTTCCTTGGCGAGACTTCCCTCCTGTCTGAGGGATACTGCATGGCGATTCTGCAGCCAGATTTTGTGTTTGTTGTGGGATGAAGGACAGGTATGGGTGCAAGTGCAGTGTAATTGGCATGTGTGCGTGTACATAGATTACTTTGGCATTAGTGGAAATTAAGAATACAATTTCAAAAAAACAAGGACATCATCTGCACAATATTTGTAGGCTCTCCCTGTATTTGTGTTAAAACACTTCTATTTAGGGTATGTTCATGTGGCAGTCTGAACAGAGTATAGCGTCGCGCACTGTATGCGCTGCTAAACGCCCGCAGTTTCAGAGAGACGCGCTGGCCCTATTAAGCTCTATCTGAGAATTGACATGTCAGTTCTTTCCCCGGGCGCATATTGTGTGCTGGGGAAAGAACAGGTAATCATAGCTCTCAATGAAAGCTATGAATTACCGTATTGTCGGCCCGTACTTTGGGCGTATTGAAGCGCAATTATATGCCAAAGTATGGACCGAGAATATGACGTGTGAACATACCCTTAACCTTTAACAGATTAATTTGCATCCTAGAAAAATTGGCCCTTTTGCAAGGGTGTCAAACACGAAATTTGCAGGCTTTATGCGGTTCCTTAGGCCGTGGGTGTCCTGATCTCCCAATGCAACTTCTGGGAACAAGAGCCTTGTTCTAACAATAAACTGAAGAATTCTGCACCATCTTCTCCAAAATTAAAAAGGCAATTCTCATGCACAGTCGGCTTGCAGCTAGCTGAGAGCTGACCATGGTACTATAGTTTACTTCATGGCAAGACCACCTCTCAGGTGGTTTATGATGTAAAGATGCAGGTTGGATGAGGGTTGGAGTAGTAATCAGGGGAGTTCTAGTCTATCAAATTTTTTCATATATTTCATGGTAGCAGAAATGCTGTTTCAAAAAATTCTCATGTCTTTTTTGACTGTTTTTAGTGATTTTAGAGTGCTACTGATGTATTGTTTTTGCATAGCTTTTGACTGCCACACCAGTGTGCACCTGTACGTTTATTTTTCAAAACGGATGTGCTGACAAGTTTTTGTTTTTTGACTGTTTGTATGTGAAAGTGGCAGATTCCCATCTGGGTTTGCACTCCACCCACCTGCACAGGCTTTTTGATCAGATCAGGTTTATAGTTGGAGCCTTCTAACCCTGAAGTGTGGAGGTCTGGACAGACACCAAGAGAGGTAGCATGTAGAGTAGGTTCTCACGTGAATTGGGGTCACCTTGCCACGGTAGGGGGGCATTTACAGTTTTGATAAAAAATGTACACTAAGAAGCTCAAAGTTTTTAATTTACTTCATGGTAGAAGAAATGCTGTTTCAAAAAATTCTCATGTCTTTTTTGACCGTTTTTAGTGATTTTAGGGTGCTGCTGATATTGTATTGTGTTTGCGAAGCTTTTGACTACCACACCAGCGTGCACCTATACGTTTATTTTTCAAAATGGATGTGCTGACTAGTGTTGAGCGATTTTTATCGACAAAGTTGAAATCGGCAAGGTTTTTATGGTGATCGAATTTTCCAGATCATTCGATAATTAAGGTTAAAATCTGAGCATCATCTATTAAGATCGCGCCTTTTTCGGCGCTTCCTGTAATTTTGGCGGCCAGCAAATCAGATTATAGAATAGAGCAGGGTGAGATGTGTGTGCGACGTCATGACTGGGATGTGTATGGTTGCGATTGGCTGGAAAAATCACATGACCTCGTTTTACATAGAACAGCGTTTCCTGTTTCAGCCTCAGTGTCTCTCAGCGTCTCATAGGGAAAGGACGTGCGCTCTGCCTTGGGCCACACAGCTCAGCGAAATTAGTCTAATTTCTGCAACAGAGAAACCTCTGCTATTAGCTGGATCCTTCCCAATTTATTATATAGAGATTTAAATTTTTG
>JAODAL010013340.1:0-91701 GCA_025379985.1 Phyllomedusa bahiana | reverse complement strand
TTAAAAAATTTTATTTACTAATAAAATTCTTCCAATCTCTGTCAAACAAATTGTAAGGATCACAGCTAAACATAAGCTTTCGCTGTGAAGAAATAATTAATTTCGCTGAGCTGTTTGGCCACGGGCCAGACGCACGTCCTACTGCTATGAGACGCTGAGAGACACTGATCATGAACAGAAGGGCTGTTCTATGTTTAAAACGAGGTCATGTGATTTTCCAGCCAATCGCAACCATACACACCCCGTCATGAGTCGCACACACATCTCCCCCTGCTCTATCTTGTAAGCTGATTTGCTGGCCGCCAAAATGACAGGAAGCGCAAAAAATGGCGCGATCTTAATAGATGATGCACAGATTTTAACCTAAATTATCGCATGATCTAAAAATTTCGATCAACATAAAAACTGTGCCGATTTCAACTTTGTCGATAATAATCGCTCAACACTATTCATGAGACCGACAAGACCAACACTTCTGTCTGCGCCACTCTTCAGGGGACGTGTCTATGCCAATTCGTACAATAAAACACATGTATGTAGCTCTCATGCCCAAGAGTGGCGAGCTCAAGACACACTTTTGGCGCACGGGCAGTTTGTCTTACAACATGACACATTTATAAAGGGCCGTGAAACACTTTCAGACATAAGTATCAACTCAACTTTGGGGCAGCTCTACCTAAGACACTTTTCACAAGGACACTTTTCATATATCTAGGCCTATGTATCTACATTTAACATCAGATGCTGTCTTTTTTTTGCACTGTATCCTGTTTGCTGCTTTATAGCTCTCTCTGTAGTTCCACCTATAGGTTACTGCCCTCACAACATCACAGAAGAACAGTGGAAACAAACTTGGCCAGAATCTAGTTGTGTACAAAGCCTCATTCATCTGCTGCTGAACAGAAGCAATAGTGTAGTTGTCCGTCACAGCACAACCATACCGAACTATGTAGCGAAGATTGTGTATTTCTCAGAGTCTGCTATAGAAGAGGCCCCTCTCAGATGCTTCCAATGCAAATATATTTGACTCCAAGCAGTGCTGGACTGGGATGCCGTAGCCCCAAAAGTGTTTTAAATTATTGGGGCCCACCAGTTTGTCAATTCTTGGGCATTGTTTCCAAATCTCCCCTTTTCTAAAGGAGGGTCCCGCAAGTGGGGGTCTCCACCTGCTTCCCCAGAAGAATTAGTAAAACCTTCAATGGCTTCAACGAGAAGAGTGGTACCAGAGTAGCATCATAAAAGTCTAGCTGTGCAAGCATGGCCTTTTCAGCAAATGCGCGCTGCCTGGGAGGAGGTCATCCTGGTGGTAAAATGTAAGTACTACTTTCCCGCTCTCAGCTCTTAGTCTGCTCCTGGCTACTTCATGTTCCTGCATTCCTCCTGCAACAGGAGCTGCAGCTGCAGAAAGTAGGAGAGAGGCCGCAGAGGCAGGTGTTGTCCCTTTGCTCCTTGTTTCCTGTCCCCTGCAGAATGGCTCTGGCGGTCGCAGGAGGCAGGTTGCAGGGGGCAGAAGCTGGATAACTTAGCCAGCATCCAGGAAAGCTGGGTGACACTCTATACCCCAAAGTTGGCACCAAGTTTTTATATCATGGAATGCTGAATGTTACCTGTGGGCAATGGGTGTCATCCAGCTTTCCTGCAGACTGAAAAGGCTCCACAGTCTATGTAGTTTTATATGTGTAATGTTTCTGTTTATTTACAGGTTTCCCTTTCAGACTACTTCGGATTCGGTGGACTATGTCGGAACAGCCTTGGATCTATTTTTTTCAGTAAAATGGTTAAAGAGGGTGTGTGTCTGGGAGTGTTTATTTAATTTTTTCCTGTTTAGCGTGGTGTTTTTATTTTCTATTTAATTCCAGTGTTAATAATGGAGTGATCTCCCTGAAGGCCACTCTCAAAAGTTGGCAAGTATGTTCTTGGGGCCCACCAGAGGAATTGATTCTTGGGGCCCATTCTACGTCTATTGTACATGACTACATATACTGCACATGACTATTGCCCCTCTGTCTCCTGATTTCTGCCTTTCTTTACCTTTCTCCATGAAAAGTAGCTCTAAACCCACTTTTCTTAGTGACCCACCATGCCCAGGGGCCTATCAAGGGTTTCCCCTGATTCCACGTGGGCCAGTCCAAGTCTGACCCCAAGGGACTCTAATGAACCAAACTTTGGTCACTGTTAGGGCAGTTGAAACACATGAGGTGAGTCCAGTGAATGAGTCAAGAGTGGGTCCCCAGACTGTTTCCTCAAAGTTATATTCAATTGTTGTGGAAATGATGTGGTACTGTGGCATTGCATTGTTTTTTCCATAGTAATAATAATAAATAGTACCAAATAAATGAAAATTGTAATAGCACATCATCTAAAAGGGAACAACTTGGCTGGTGTAGCCATTGGGTAGTGCTGCAATTTGGATTCGGGTCATCCGTATCTCTCCTCCTAATCAATTGGTCACAAATGAATGATGCACTTTCTTTTTCTGTCTGGAAAAAGGTTGGTGATTTATTGTAAGAAAACTGTGCGACCATTAGCAAAATTAGAGTCCAGAAAGAAACAATAGCTGCGGATAACTCTCCTCCAAAACTTTTACATTTATACTCTATCCCAAAAAAATTATCCAATGCAGTGTTTCTCAGCTCAAAGACCGTATTTAGAGGATCACCATCTCACTAAATGCCACTGGTATGGATACTATGGGAACAGAATCCTCAAAACATGGCATGGACAAGTAACGCTCACTCATGACAGATGACAGATATATATATATATATACAGGAGTATTAACCCCTTCCCGCCGCAGGCCATTTTTTTTGTCACGTTCCTTTTTTTTCCCTCCTCGCCTTACCAGAGCCATAACTTTTTATTATTTCACCTACATAGACTTATGACAGCTTTTATTTTGAGGGACAAGATGTACTGTCTAATGGTATCATTCATATTACCATAGAATATACTGGGAAAACGCAAAAAAATTAAAAGAAGGGCAAAATGTGAAAAAAAGTTTAGGGTGACATGTCCAAAAAATGGCACATTTAATCAGTGTAAAGTGCGCCTTACGAAAATCTGGCGTCCGGTATAGCTTGCATAGTTAACTTAATGCGCCTAAAAATGCGCATTGCGCAATCGAGGTGCATAGCATATTATTACTAGTGTATGTAATGCATCTATCGAGATGCATTGCGTTACAGAGGCGCATTATGTATCATTACTAGAGTATGTAATGCGCCATGATAGCCGCAATGCATTATGGTGGCGCACAGTGTATCATCGCTACTATAGGTAATGTGTCATTTTAGACACATTACAATGTATTGTGCCATATAATGCGCCTAATATCAAACATTTAAGGTTTTCGTTGTGTTTTGGTACCATAAATATTTTTTTTTCCACCGCACCATTTTCTGCGACTGATAACTTTTTTGTTCTAACACCTACAGACTTGAGTGAGGGCTTATGTTTTGCGAGCTGAAGTGTACTTTTTATTGGTACCAGTTTAGAATACATGCAACTTTTTTGATCACTTTTATTCCAAATTTGGCATCTGGAATTTTTTTCCTACTACGGTGTTCAGTGTACCAGATAAATTATGTTATATTTTAATAGATCAGACTTTTATTGACGTAGTGATACCAGTTATGTGTAACTTTCTCATTCTTCTTTATTTGTAAAATAGAAAAAGGGGATGATTTGAACTTTTAATATATATACTCTATATACATATATATATATATATATATAATATATATAATATATATTATATTATATATATATATATATTCCATGATAAGAAACAAATATGAGCGGCACTCACCAATCTTCCTCTTCTTTAATCTTCTAGACTTTGTCTAGACTTCTTGACAAAGCGTTGTAACACGCGAAACGGCCGTAGGCCATTGTATGTGCTTATTTCCTGATGTCTTAATGGAATAAAGATTAAAGAAAAGGAAGATTGGCGAGTGCCGCTCATATTTGTTTCTTATCATGGAATATTACAAGGACTCTCTCTTTCTTAGAGTTGAGCACCACCATTGATATATTGACGTAAATGGTTGATCGTGGAAGGAATATATGTGTTTGGGATCCGAGCTACGGGAACAGTGCCGCCTTACTTTGCTTCACTGCTATTTGGAACATATATATATATATATATATATATATATATATTTACACTTAAAAATATTTTATTTTTTACTTTAACATTAAGTCCCCATAGGGACAATGTAACAATGCAATAGGGTGCACAAATATGGCGGTTTTATTACTCCGGCTGGAAGTATCACTAGACACATGGCGGTGATAGATGCCTTCACAAGGCTTCCAGCTGCCATGTAAACTGATCAGGACCACATGATCTCACCACAGAGCTCCCGATCTCAGTGAGAATAATTATAATAATTAGTTTTCTCTTGACCCTCAGTCATGGGGGGTGATGTCACTCTCTACTCTGTCAGCTAATCAGATAAAAATTGTTCGTCTGGTATGAAGGTAAGCATAGAAACCTGTGTGCACTTAGAACACATCAAAAATGTATTTTATCTCATGACTAAAGTAAAATCTATTGACCAATGTATTTAGAAAAAGTCTTCATTTAACTGTCCCTTCATGCTAAAAGCTAATCTTGGTGGTGAGAAAACCCTTTTAAGGGTTAATGAACAGAACTGGAAGAACACACTATTTTTGTTTTCCTACCAGACCTCTTACCCCTGATGAAGCCAGTTTAGCTGGTGAAACATGTTGGGGAGGTCAGGCGAGACATTTTAAATTGTGATTTCTCTGTTTACAAAGTATCACCCGCTCCAGAGGGTGTTACACGGAAGCCTTATATGTTTTATGTCCGTTAGATTAGGGATAACTGCCCAAGTAGGATGCTTGGGATCCCTTACTGGAGTTAGTAAATTACTGTATATATAAGGTTTTCCTGTTAGTAGGTGGGGTTCCACCAGCCTTGATAATGGAAAGGGAGTTATTCCTTCAGAGTTAGGAAGGGAGAAATTGGGAGGTTGGAAATCAGGTTTTTAAATAGTGTGTGTATAGAGGTTAAGTACATAATAAAAGTTACGTTTTAGTGTTTTATAGATTGAGAACTGATAGAGTTTAAGTTTGCCTATGGCAAAATAGTAAATGTAGTCTCAGAACAGTCACATTTTCCAGAAGTAAAGGGAAATCAAGTTGTCGTTGCATTCATTTTCTGGTTAATTTGTACTGACATTCACCTCAAAATGTAAAATTTTGTGTGAGAAGAATTTCATGAAAGTCATAAAATGCAATTGTCCTGCTCCTTAGAAGCACTGTTAGCAACCCTGTTATGCAATAGAGATTTCTACTAGAATATGGCACAATTCATATACAATGTGTGAACACTTGTGTGCTTTCAGTTACATATCTAGAGCAGGGATATTAGGCTCCAGATTATTGTATGCACTTGCTAATAATTTCTGCTTAATTTATCAAGCTAACAGACAATGGGAGATAAGGAGTAAATAATCATATCATATTACACTCTTGGCAGCACTGAATCATGAGATGCCCAAAAGTAACGAGGGCAAAGGTAGTGAGTACCTAAGACAGAAATGACCAACCAGAGAATCAGCTGGGCCAGAAGACTCCATGGATAGTAGGACATCAATAACATCAGTAACATCAGTGACATCTGTGACATCTGAGTGAGGTGCACTCCTGGCTCAGTGAGTAAAGACTAAAAGAGACATCTATGAAAAGTTGCGCAACCTTGACGGTTGTACTTCTCATTAAGTTAGTGTAGCATTCGCCAGTATTTATGAAAGTGTCTCACAGGAGTTCATAAATGTGTGCTGTTGTAAGCATAGAGTGGCGCCTACAGTGTATGCACCTAAATTTTTCTCCGCCTTGCCACTGTGAAATTGTTATGGATTGGTACATTTTGTTGTGACACAGTCATAAATGTGGGGTGTTGTATGAATCTGGTATGACATGCCCCTGTAGAATTGGCGCATACAAAAATGTCGGGTCTGTTGCAGTATGCGCCGGATTTTGGCGTAGGGCAGTTCATTCGGGCGTAGGGCAGCAACAGGTTTTTTTGCCTCAAAGCATAACAGCAAACTGACACAGTCCTTGTTCATACAGTTGAAACCAGAAGTTTATATACACTATATAAAAAAGACACATATGCATGTTTTTCTCCATTTTAGGTCAATTAGGAACCAAAATTATTCATATTTGCCAAATGCCAGAATAATGAGAGAGAGAGAATTTTTTAAGGCATTTTTATTACTTTTTCCAAACTCAAAAGTTTACATACGTGTCATTAGTATTTGGTAGCATTGCTCTTAAGCTGTCACGGGTGGGCCTGCAAACCCCGTCCTGGGTCGTAGGCACACCCGTGGTCCCTGCACGAGCGGCACCCCACCGGCCGGGTCCCTGCCTACTTACCTGGCCACACTCCTGCTGCAGCTCCAGTCTCCCGACGCGCGCGTCCACGCTATCTAGGGCGCGCGAGCGCCGGCTCTGTGAAATTAAAGGACCAGCGCACCGGTAATTGGGTATTGCCGGTCGCTGCCCTTATTTAAGCCTGCCCCTTCCTGAGTCTTGTGCCGGATCTTTAGTGCAAATAGCCTATAGAGAAAGCGTTCCTAAGCCTTGTTCTGATTACCGTGTTCCGTACCGTTTGCTTCCATTCCTCGACCACGAATCTTGCCGCCTGCCCTGACCTTCTGCCCATGTCTACGAACCATAGCCGCCTGTCATGACCTTCTGCCTGTCCCCGACTATGAGCCTGCCTGACGATTTTGTACCACACTACACCTCGGCTGCCTCCGCAAGCAAAGTCACGTCAGGGGGGTAGCGGCGGGTAGACTCCCGCCGCAGCAAGTCCATTCCGCTTTGCGGCGGGCTCTGGTGAAAACCAGGACCTACTTAGATTCCACTCCCTGGCGTGGCTTACGCCATCGCTTGCGGTGGTCCAGAGGATCCACTATCTCCGATTGTGACATAAGCTATATGACTTGGGATAAACATTTTGGATATCCTTCCACCAGCTTCTCACAATAGTTGGTAGGAATTTTAACCCATTCCTCCAGACAGAACTGGTGTAACTGAGCCATGTTTGTAGGTCGCCTTGCTCACACCTGCCTTTTCAGCTTTACTATTTACACAAAAAGTAGAAAAATAGTCTTCAAAACATAACTTTTACTACAAATACAGTTAAAATACAAAATAATCAGGCAAAAATCTCGCAAAAAACATCAATTGAGACAAAACAACACAGAAAAAAGCACATAACAAAAGCAATGGTATGGGACCAGTGACTTGACCCTATAAGCCCCTATTTGGTCACACTGATCCCTAACCTAGGAATAGTACAGGAAAATCGCCCTGATGAGGGCATTCCTGTCTGGAGCCTGTCCCTGACAGGTCCCTACTAGTCCCTATAGCCCCATCCCAACATGCAACACGTTTCTATCGGCCCCTTATTTATTCTACAATTTCCGATCACATCAGGGGACAGATTAAGGAAAGAGGTTAACAGACCATGGGTATGTCATAAATGGTAATAAATTCCCCAAAAAATGTGTGCTAAAAAAAAAAACTTACCCCCTAGAGATATATAGAGGTGTAAACATACAGGATGCGCCATTAATAAATATATATATACTACAATACCTTGGTTTGATGAAGACCAAGGCATAAGAAAACAAGGAATGAGCTATAAAACAAAACAGAAAGCAGGACTAATTATTATTCCAAAGATAAACATAGAGGCAATACCCGCATTAGAATGGCTCAAATATACATTTCCTGTACAATGCTTACCGCATCCATAGGTAAATGGCGCGCCACCGTGATGTCAGATGTGCGACCCGAATCTGACCGCAGCGGGGAGATGCGTACTTAGTAACAACGCATGCGTGGTGCAGATGCACCGAGCATCAAGTGGGACAGCCCTCAGTGCAGAGAGATGATAGCTCAAGCACTGAGAATCTTAATAGAACGTGACATTTAGAGGGCAGGAAAGCCTTATTAGAGGTTAACATTCAAAAGGACTATTTTAGAGCTCAGTTTTGATTAACCAAATATTTCAAACCTGTCTCTCTAAAGGGCAAAAAGATGATTTTCATAAGCCTAAATAAAACAGCTAAAGCCAAGTTTTTTTCTCCTCAGGGGGTTTTGACTAAGGTTAATCCAAAAAACATTCCCTCTGCAATAGGAGCCGATCACGATCGCCGTGCCTCACAGAGGGTGTAATACAATCAATTCCCTTCCATTTGAGATGTACAGAATTCCCATTATGACAAGGGTGAAAAAGAAGGCCAGCCCCTGTCCTTGATGCCGGATATCTCCCACATGTTTTTAATCCTCCTCAAATTGTTGGGGAGTTTTACTACAAAGACTTTTTACAGGGACATGTTTAAAAGATAAACTACAAACTGTTTTTTTAATTAAAAAAAACGATTTTAAACTTTTTTACCGTGGAGTCTGTGAAGGAGGTGCTTTTTTTCCATGTATGTACAAAAAGGGCAATTGCCGCACTTAAAAGAGCCAATCGGTTTCTTCAACCACAGTTCTTTCTTTGGAGAACAATAATGGCTGTTCACAAGCAAATCACGTAAAAATTTTCCACTCTATATGAAAGGGTGGGTTTCCCCTGACCCCCTGAAGTCCGGGGCCTCTCAGAATTCCAATGACGTTTAAGGCATTCCCCGACCCGTTTTGGGGGCATTGTCAAAATTTCCCACAACTCGCACTAGTGTCTCTTGTGTGTTTTTTATGTTTTTTGTTAGAAAAAACAGTCTATCTTTGGACAATGTATTTTTGAATGACTGTCTCAACACAAAATCCGGATAGCCTTTTGCCAAAAAACATTGGCGGAGGATAGCTGCTTCTCTCTTAAATTCATCTATGGATGAGCAGTTCCTCCTCAAATGCAAATACTGGCCCCGAGGGATACCCCTTTTTAGGGGTAACGGATGGCAACTCTCCCAACGGAGCAAAGAATTGGTGGCTTTTGGGTTTTCCCCAAAAAGGTGGTTTTTTTCACCCATGTAATTTTTAATTTGCAAATTCAGGGAAAAGGGGGGGGCGTTCCCTTTATTGTAAATTTCAGATTAAGAGAGTTCTTGTTTAAATCATTAACCATTTCATTAAATTCTTCACGAGTTCCATTCCATATGACTAATACGTCGTCAATATATCTAGCCCACAGGGCTATATGGTCAGAGAAAACTGGAGAAACATCCCCGAAAACACAGGAGGTCTCCCACAGCCCCAGGGACAGATTAGCGTTTCTGGGCACAGGGGCTTCCGGGCTGTACCCCCTTAACTGGGGAAACCCCCCCATCAACAAAAAATGTTTTTGGGTCGTGTGAAACCAAAGATCAGCAAGAAGAGTTATGCATCTTAAATTGATTACTGCTAGAAGATAGAAAAAACTTTACGGCCTGGATAGATGTATATAACGATTCAATGTCTATGCTAGCCAGGAATGCATCCTGACTGACTGTAATCCCTTCAAGTCATTTTAGCATGTCAATGGTGTCTTTAACAAAAAACTTTTTGCCCCAACAAAAAGGGGCCCAAATGGAGCATGAAAATGCCCCAATTTGGCATAGAGCATTGACTCCCGAAACAATTGGGCGAACTTTGAGTGGAGTTCGGCCCTTGTGGTTTCTTTTGTGATAAAAATGTACGATTTTGGGGGAACGGGGTAATAGGAAGTCAAACTCATTTTGATCTATGAGTAAATCAGTTTTAGCCTGCATTAAAAAGGTTAAACTCTGTTGGAAACTCAAGGTGGGGGCCGAGGATAATCTCTCATAACAAGTTGTGTCTAGAAGAAGTGTTAGGCACATTTCTTTGTATTGGAGGTGATCTAAAATTACAATGTTCCCTCCCTTGTCTGATGGTTTTTAAAACAGATTTCCCCATTTTTAGGGAAAATTATCCAAAGCCTCCAATTTCCTTTGGGAGAAAAATGCTCCCCAATACCCTGAAGTTGTTCAAGGTCCCGCAGGACCAAGTTTAAGAATACATCAACACATGATACATTGCGCAATGGAGCCATCCTCGTACTTTGCATTTTTAAGTTGGTAATGGGCCTTTGCCTAGCTCATTCTGTGGGATTTCTGCTAGAATAAAGAGAAACCTAACATCTGACAACATATCAGTTGGGATTCCCAACTCTGCACTTTCACGTTTGTTTCGGATTGCAAAAAATGTTTTCCATAACAATTTCCTAGCAAATAGATGCAAGTCTTTGGTCCATGTAAACAGGTTAAACCTATTCGTAGGAACAAAAGACAATCCTTTACATAGCACAGTCAATTCATCAGGTGTAAGGGGTTTATATGTAAGGTTAATTACCTGTGATTCCATTTCTGATATAGTCTGGGTTATGTCCGATATTGGGGGGGGGTTTTGTGAGAGGTTCACTTGATCCAAGGGAAGGAAAAAAAAAGATGGCCCCGGCCCCAGGTGTAATGGAAAACAAAAAAAAACCCCAGGCTTTTTAGGTTTTTTCATTAAAAGGGAGTTTTTTTTTTTTAAAAAAGGGGACCCCGGGTGTTCCCAAAGGAACAAAATTAAAAAAACTTTAACATAAAAAGTACTTGACCGTTTGCGGGGTACAGCCCCCGCTTAAATCGAAGAAAAAAATATTCGGGGAACACTGAGTATTTTTTTAATGTTAAAAAAATTTACATTTTCATTGGTTGTTTTTTACAGGAAAAGTGTGAAACGGGAAAAAAAAGGTGTGAAGAAAGAAGAGACGAAAATTTGGACAGGGGAAGGTAAATCTGATGGAAGACGAACGAAGGAAGAGAGGGAGGGCCCCGGGGTTAGCTAAAACCCCCGAGGACATGTCTTTTTTTGATGTGTGTGCAAGACAACAATAAAAACAAAAAAAAAAAAAGTTGTAAATTTGCGTTGAGTGAGTAAATTTTGTGTTTTTCCCCGTGAACTAATAAGGTGAAAATCTTGGGGGGGCGATGTAGAAAAAATCACCTTTGGAGAGTTAGAAGGACTGAAAATAAAAGAGGAATTGTTTCAGATCGAGATTTTAGAAGGGGGGGAATAGAGAATAGCCAGGGAAAAAAAAGGTGGAAAAATACAAAAGGCCCCAAGGGAAAGAAACGGGATTCTTTTTAAAAATTAACGGGCCCCAAAAAGATTGTAGAGAAAAAGGGCGTTCTATTAATTTTTTATTTCCATTAGCTTTTTTTGGGTTTTAAAAAAAAAAAACCCTTTGGGTTTTTCCCAAAAAATTGGGGGTTTTTTATTTTTTTTTTTTTTTTTTTTTTTTTTTAAAAAAAAGGGGGGGGGGGGGGGGGGGGGAGGGTTTGGGGAAATTGGGTTTTATTTTTAAAGGGGGGCCCTAGGGAATGGGGGAAAATCCGTGGAAAAAGTCAAAAAAGGAAAAAAATGTTTGGTGCTTGAAATTTGCCGGGGTTACAGAGGGCCCAAGGGGGAAAATGAAAAATACTTCTTATAGAGAATATCAGAAGAAAGTGTTTAAAGGTCGGGGGGTTAAATTTGTAGCCCGTTTCGGGATTTTGGGGTGAGTCAGAATCAGAAACAGGGAAAAATTTTGGAACCCATAAAAGACAAAAAATAATATTTAATGGAAAGTCGATTAAAACGAAAAAATTAGACTTTAACTTAACATGTGCACACAGTTAAAAGTGTGCATACGAGCTTGGTAACTGTATAAATCATTATTTCTATAAGTAGGATTGATTTTTTATTTAGGTTGAAAAAATTACAAAGAAGTACAATTTTTGTATTTTTGGGGGTATGTTTGGGGACTGGCCCGGATTTTAACTCAGGAAAAATGAATAAAAAGGGCCCGTGGGCAGTATACATGGGGAAAAAAATGAAACAACTAAAATTTTTTTTAAAATTTTTAAAAAAATTTTATTTTTGCCTGGATATTTTCTATAATTCCTAACCTGGAATTTACACCCTTTTAAAAACCCGATTTGGGTTTTAGCAATGTGGTGAGGAAATTTTTTGTAATTTATTTATTTATTTATTTATTTTTTTAAATTTTTTTTTTTTTTTTTTAAATTTTTTTTTTGTTGGGGTGTTTAAAAATTCTGAATGAATGCAGGGAAAAGGTTTTTTAAAAAATTGTTCCGTGGCTCTTTTTAGGGCCCCTTTGGGGGAAAAAGTTTGCAAACCTTTTTACAAACCAGAAAAATTCCCCTTTCCCTTTTGGGGAGCCCCGGGGACCGGGGGTTGGGTTTTTTTGGGGGGGGAAAGAAGTCAACAGGAGTGATTTTTTAAAAAATGAAAAAACTCTCTGGTGGATTTGTTTCCCAAAAAGGGGGGAAAAAAGCTGGTGTAACAGATCTCCTCTTTTGACACAGGCTTATGGCCTTGAGGGCGGGAAAGGTTTCAATGGGGCCGGGGGGTGTTTTTCCAAAATATTGAAAGCTTAAAGTAAAAATTTTTATTACGTAAATAACAAAAAAGGGCTTTTTGCAATTGAGCGTATTTTTTTATCGGGGAAAAGTTTTTTTCGTTAAAATACGGAAAATATTTTGAGATTTGTGGTTAAAGCTGGACAACATGGCAGAGGGAAAAATCCACATTTTTGAATTCCCCGGGTTTGGGATGAATTATTAAAGGGGGAATCTGTTGGGGGGCTTTTTACTCGACTTTTGGGGTACCGGTTTTTAATTTCGGGGCTTTTCCTATAAATAATATCAGGTTTGGAGGTAAAAGTGGGCCTTTAAATGTGGATCATTTTTGGAATATACCAATGTTGGGGCCCAAATTTTTTTTTTGGGGGATCGTGAGGAGTTAAATTTTTGTGATAAGGGGGGGTATTTTGTTTTTGCGCTGAGGGCCCCTTATGATTTTCTTCCCTTTTTTTTGAACAATCTTTTTTTTTTTTCAAAGGGTTTTAAATTTTTGTATAGATCTAAAAAAAGATTCCAGGGTTTTTTTTTCTCATGGAATCTATTTGCCCCAAAGGGTTTTTCCCTTTTGGGGACATAACAGAATCTTCGGTACAGTTTTTTCGTACTTTTTAAAATTTTTCCCCTTGGGTTTGTTCCCAAAACCGCGTTCACTTAGATGTATTTGGGTTTGTGGGGGGTCTAAAAATGTGGGCCCGTATCACGGGCCCCTTTTTAAGGGGCCCCTTTTTTCCCCTATTACCTTTTGAGAACGGTTTTAACAGGGCCCAGAAAAAAGTTTATTTCTCTCCTTTTGAATCCCATATTAAACGTTTTTTCCATTTTAGGGAAAAAATCAGGGGGGTGCTTCTTTCTTATTGATCTTATTATTCAGACACGAAAGTCTGTAACGTCCGGTAAAAATTTACGCTTTTTGCGGTCCTTAAGATTATATTGGAAACGTTCAATTGTGAGCTGTAGATATTTTTCTCTGTTAGCAAAGTCAGGATCACTTGAGAATCTCTGTATTGAATCAATTTGTTCCCTGAGCTTGGTGTTTAAAACCCAAAGACCTTTTTTCTTCTTAAAAAGAAAGGTCTCAATGCAGAGAACAGGCTAATCTTTTTCCCACTTCGTAGAAAAAGAACTAGATTTATTCCGCTGTGAAGGAATCAATGTTATATGTAAACCTCGAGGCACTATATTGCTTTCCAGATAGTGCTCTAGGCTTTGTACCTCCCACCAAGAGGACACTTGCTCCTTATAGGTCTTAGTAACCCCCAAATCAATGGGGACGGGTCGGGGAGATTGTTGCGAATTAACTGTTTTCCGGGAAAAACATCTTTAGACTCTAGAGGCCAATGCAAAACGGGGCCCTTTTTAAAAAAGAAACCCCCAGCCACTTAAGAAGGGCAAAATAACACATAAAAAGAACCAGCTACCAATAAGGAGGCTATAAATAGTTCCGCCCAAAAAAAAATTTACCAAAAAGGGAAAAATAGTCTTTAAAAACTAATTTTTTACTACAAATTTCAGTTAAAATACAAAATAATCAGAAAAAATTTCCAAAAAAATAAATTGAGACAAAACAACACAAAAAAACACATCACAAAAGCAATGGTATGGGACCAGTGACTTGACCCTATAAGCCCCTATTTGGTCACACTGATCCCAAACCTAGGAATAATACAAGAAAATCACCCTGATAAGGGCGTTCCCCGTCCCCGGGGCCTGTCCCTGAAGGTTTCCCCGCTAGTCCCTTTTGGTCCCGGCCCAACATGCAAAAATGTTTTTGATCGGCCCCTTATTTTTGCTACAATTTCCCATACCAGGGGGCGATTAAGGAAAGAGTTTAAAAGACCTGGGTTTGTATAAATGGTAAAAAATTCCCCCAAAAAGGGTGGTAGAAAAACACTTCCCCCCCACGAAAAATTAGAGGTGTAAACTTACAGGATGCGCCAATAATAAGTATATATATATATTACAATATCTTGATTTGATGAAGACCAAGGCATAAGAAAACAAGGAATGAGCTATAAAACTGTGTTTTCGGGGATGTTCCTCCAGTTTTCTCTGACCGTATAGCCCTGTGGGCAAGATATATTTTCAACGTATTAGTCATATGGAGTGGAACTCGTGAGGAATTTAATGAAATGGTCAATGATCTAAACAAGAACTCTCTTAATTTGAGATTTACAAGTGAGATTGAATCTGACTCCCTCCCCTTTCTGGATATTTGCATAATCAAGAACCACATAGGTGAAATATCAACCACCATTTTTCGCAAACCTACGGCTACCAATTCTTTGCTCCGTTGGGAGAGTTGCCATCCGTTACCCCTAAAAAGGGGTATCCCTCGGGGCCAGTATTTGCATTCGAGGAGGAACTGCTCATCCATAGATGAATTTAAGAGAGAAGCAGCTATCCTCCGCCAACGATTTTTGGCAAAAAGTTATCCTGATTTTGTGTTGAGACAGTCATTCAAGAACACATTGTCCGAAGATAGATCTGATTTGCTAACATCAAAACATAAAAACACACAAGAGACACTAGTGCGAGTTGTAGGTAACTTTGACAATGCAGCGACACAGGTCAGGAATGTCCTTAAAAGGTCATTGGCACATTCTGATCATGGACCCGGACTTACACAGACTCCAAGGGACAAAAAAAGTTAACATCAGCATTTTATTAATGCCCAAAACCCTTTTTTTAGTTTATCTTATTACTGACCTGTGGGAAAGTTTTTGTAGGTAAAACTACCCGACAATTGCGTAGGAGGATTGGAGAACAGGGGGGGAAAGATATCCCCAACAACGTAAAAACGGCTTGTCCGTCAATTCATTTTGTAAAATTGGGAATTCGCATCTAAAAAGGGAAGGGGGAAATTTGATTGTATTACACCCTCTGTGAGGCCCCGGCCCGATCTTTTGATCGGCCCTATTCCCGAGGGAATGTTTTTTGGCATATCCCTTTAAAAGGGGACTAAAAAAACCTGCAGGACTGAATGAAACATTGGACTTTAGCTGTTTTATTTAGGCTTATGAAAATCAACTTTTTGCCCTTTAGTGAGACAGGTTCGACTCTGAAATATTTGGTAAATCAAAACTGTGCTCTAAAGTAGTCCTTTTGAATGTTAGCCCCTAATAAGGCTTTCCTGCCCCGTAAATGTCATTTTTATTAAGATTCTCAGTGCTTGAGCTATCATCTCTCTGCACTGAGGGCGGTTCCCCCCCGATGCTCAGTGCTTTTTGCCCCGGAAAGTGTTGTTACAAAGGGAAAGCATCTCCCCGCGCGGTCAGACCGGGTGGGCACTTTCTTTCGTCACTGTGGCGCCCCGTTTTAAAAATACTTTTAAAAATTCGGGCCCTGAGCGTCTCTTATTGAAAAACACACCCCGTGCTTTTAACCCCCGCATTGGGGTTTTGGGGGACACATTTACCTAGGGGGTTTCCCGGTAACCCTTTTGAAACAGGGAATGTATTTTTTGACCATTCAAATGGGGGTTTATTCCCTTTCAAAGTTTATCTTTGGAATAATAATTATCCCGCTTTTTTTTTTTTTTTATACTCATTCCTTTTTTTCCCTTATGCCTTGGTTTTTTCATCAAATCAAGGTATTGTAGTATATATTTAAAATTGGCCATCCTGTATGTTTAAAAACCTCTATATTTTTTTCCTTTTGGGGGTAAGTTTTTTTTCAAACCACCCCTTTTTTTTGGGGAATTTAAAACCTTTTTATGACTACCCATGGCCCTGAAAATCCTTTCCTTAACCGCCCCCTGTTTGGTATGGGAAATTTTTAAAATTAAAAAAAGGGGCCGATAAAAAACGTGTTGCATGGGGGAAGGGACCATGGGGACTAGAAAGGGACCTGTCAGGGACAGGCCCCGGGGACAGAACCCCCATCAGGGCGATTTTCCTGTATTATTCCAAATTTAGGGATCAGTGTGACCAAAAAAAGGGCCTTTGGGGTCAAGTCACTTTGGTCCCATACCTTTGCTTTTGTTATGGTTTTTTCTGTTTTTGTTTTGTTCAATTGATTTTTTTTGAGAGATTTTTGCCTGTTTATTTTGTTTTTTAACTGTTTTGTAGTAAAAGTTATTTTTAAAGATTTTTTTTTCCCCCTTTTTTGTGTGAATTTTTTTTTGGTCAGGAGAATTTTCTAGGACCCCCTCCTTTTAAAAGTAGTTGGTTTTTTTTCTGTGTATTTTTGCCTTTTCGTTTTTCCCCATAAATTTTAAATAGGTTTTGAGATCAGGGCTTTGGAGGCCATCCAAAGCTTGATTGGTTAGTCTTTGGGGCCCCCCTTTGAAAACCCGGTTTGCAGTATTTGGGTCATTGTCCATTTGGAAGACACACTTCCCCCAAGCTTTAACTGCTGGTGATTTTGAGATGTTCCCTTCAGTATTTCCAAAAAATTTCTTTCCCTAGACCCACTTTTTTGTGAATTTCACTGTCCCTCCTGAGCAAAAAAACTCCAAAACTGATCCCTGCCACCCCTTTTTTAAACAGTTGGGATTTTGTTTAGGTACCGCTTCTCCCTTTTTCTTCCAAACGTATTGATGTCATTATGGCCAAACAGTTCAATTTTAGTTTCGTCAGCCCAGAAACATGCTCCAAAATGTAGGTCTTTTTTCCTGTGGATTTGCCTTTAACCCTTTACCCCCGGAGCCTTTTTGGCCCTGGTTTTAAAATTACATGGTATTTTATGTGAGAAAAACTTTTTGACACTTTTCCTATCCAAGTGATTCAGAGATTGTTTTCTCTGAACATTGTGCTTAAGTTAGTAATCTTTTTGGGTCCAAAAAGTCCTTTTTTATTTGGAAAAAAATAAAAAAAATCAATGAAATTTGCAAAAAAAATTGAAATTTTTCAAAGTTAAAAAAATTTTTGCGTGTAAGCCAGTGTTATTCCACTCAAAATAGTTTTAACTAGCATCTCCCAAGTCTACGTATTTGGCACATTTTTTAAAAATTTTTTTTTTTTTTTTGTACCATAAAGGGGTTTAAAAAATATAGTAGTAATTTTTCCCTTTTTTTACGAAAATTATTTTTTAGGGACCGTCCAGTTCACGGCTTTGAGGGGCCTGAGTTAGATACCCCAAAAAATGACCCTCTAAGAAACTCACCCCTTCAATATTTAAAAAAGCATTTAAGAATTTTTGTTCCCCTTGATATTTCACAAAAATTTAAAAGCAATGGGAGAAATTTAAAAATTATTTTTTTTTTGAGATTTTAATTTTTTTATCCATTTTTCCCAAAAAGAATACGGTAAAAGGTCGGGGAAATGCAACTTATTTGTTTTCCCAGATTCTGCCTTTTTCGGATATCCCATTGGGGGCCCTAGTGCGCTTTTTGGGTTCAACCACAAGCCCCAGAATAGGAGGATCCCCTACTGGATTGGGGTCCATTTTCATTAAAATTTTAGTAGGCGCCATTTCGGGTTTGCGGAACCCAAAGGTTCTAAAACTTATAAATCCCCCAAAAAACCCCATTTGGAAACTACACCCCTTACGGAATATATCCAGAGGTGCAGGGGTATACCCCCCACAGGTTTTTCAAAAATTTTTTTTTGCGTTCCCCCTCTGAAAATAAAAAAATTTTTTTTTTTCCAAATAATCGAAATTTTTAGTGAAAATTTTTTAATTTTTTACAAGGATCCGGGAAAAAAAAAAGCCCCAAAATTTGTGTTACCAATTTCTCCCAATTTTCGGCAATCCCCCTACATGGGGGGTGAAAACTTCTGTTTGGGTCAGGGCCCCAGGGTGTTATTTGGCTTTTGGAGCACAGATATTGGGGGGGCCCATGTCGATCTGAAAAGCCCCCAAAAGCCTAGAACAGGTGAAACCTTCCAGAAGTTGCCCCATTTTGCATTCAACACCCTCAGGGATCTTTAAAGGGTGTATTTTGCGTTTGGGCAAAACAGGTGGTCCGTATTTTTTTTTTTAGCTTGGGAAATGAAAAATGGGGGGGGGAGGGAACGCAGTTCCCCCATTTTTTTTGGGCTTCATTTTTACAGTATTCCCCATAGGGGGATAAATGACGGGATAACTTTACTATTGGGGCCGGGCAATTACAAGATATAAATTTTATATAGTTTTTTTTTTGTTTTATTACTTTTTCACAAAAAGTGAGTTTTTAAAAAGGGTTTCGTTTTTTTGTTGTCTATTCTGACAGCCATAGCTTTTTAATTTTTTTCATACGGAGCTGATTGTGGGTTTTTTTTTACGAGTGAGTTGATTTTTTATTAGTACCATTACGGGGGGCATGTGAATCCTGGTAGTGTTTTTTATTTTTTTTTTTTTACAGCGGTCCCTGCATAAATGACATTTTAGTTTTACCAGCAGGTGATACGATTACGCGATACCAAATTTGTTATTTTTTTAATGTTTTTTCTGCTTTTCACAATAAAAAACTTTTATTTGAAAAGGAAAACACGTTTTTGCATCGCCGCAGTTGAGAGCCTAACTTTTTTATTTTTTTTGTTTATGGGCTGTGTTTAGGGACTTTTTTTTTTTTTGGGGATGAGTTGAGTTTTATTGGTAAAATTTTTGGGGGGGGGCAAGACTTTATGTCGCTTTTTTTAAAAACTTTTTGGAAGGGGAGGGGGAAAAAAAATACTGCGTCCCTAGCAGTGTTTTTTATTTTTAATAGCGTTCACCATGCAGATCCCCTGAAAGTTAGTTTTTTCTCTGTGGGTTGAGGCTTACAGTGGGTACCCAATTTATATGTTTTTTTTTTTTGTGGGGAAACACAATTTTTTTTTTTTTAAATAGTTTTTTTTGGTAAAAAAAATATTTTTTTGCTCGTATTTTTAATAGCCATAATTTTAAAAATTTTTCCGTATACAGGTTGTAAAGACTTTTTTTTTTTTCGGGATGAACTACATTTTAATTTTGGATCATTTGTGTTGATATGGTTTTTTTAGACTTTTTATCCCTTTTATGTGCGCGGGAAGAACAAAAATGCAATTCTGGACTGTTTTTTTTGGGGGGTTTTTTTTTCGGTGTTCACCCTCGGATTAATTAAAAGCAGATTTATGGGGGGTCATTACGCACGCGGGGATACCAAATATGAGACTTTCTTTTTTACTTTTTTTTGGGGGGATTTTGGTTTGTAAAAAAGGGAAAAGGGGGGGTTTTACTGTTTTTATTTTATTTTTTGTGTTTGTGTTTTCTTTTTTACACTTTTTTTGTACTTTTACAACTTTTTCACTTTTTCCCAAAGGGGGGAATTGCATGAACGATCGTGCGATGTCGGACCCCGACGCGACTCGGGGGTTATCCCCGCGGCCCGGAACTCACTCCCCGGGGGTGGGCTGAGCCACGGTAATTACCCTGGTTATGGGACTTGCCGGCGCTCCGTTGTGGCCCAAATCACCCTGACGTACCCATAGTCCCAATTTGCGGGAACCCCCCCGACATTGACAGAGTATTCCTTCTTCCTGGCAAAGTGCCTTTCGCCCCTTTTTAACAGTACCGTTTTACTTGGATAATGACACAATCTTCCGCCCGCATTTTTTAAAGGGCTTTTGCTTTTGTTTTGGGTTGATATGCACAGTCACTAAAACTGTTCATCTCAAGAGACGAACCCGTCTCCTTCCTGACATATGATGGCTGGACATTCCCATCTTGTTTGTACTTGCATATACTTTTTGGGGGAATAGTTTAAGTTAAGTGCAAATTATTGCAGAATTTTTTTCCCATTTTTTTCAATTTGTTTTTACTTTTTTTGTTTTCTTTTAAAATGTTTTACACCATTTACATTTCACACTTAATAACTTGTTAGATTAATTCTACAGGTTATTATAGTCGTGTGGACCTAAAAATGTAGTTGTTTTTTTCTTGGTAATATATCACAAAATTATTTTTTATTATATATTTATTTTTATTTTTATTTTTTTTTAATTTATTTTTTACTATACTTTTTTATGTTTTTACTTCTTTTTAAAAAAAAATCTCATGAAGGGATAACTTTTTTACATTTTTTTTAATTTTAGTAAAGTTTAACATTTTTCAAAAATTGAAATACATTTTAATCTTTGCTTTTGCCCCAGGCACGATCAGGGTAGCACACAGTCTGCCTTTTTGCTGGCTTTTTTACACAGACAGCCCTGGGGCCCTTAGGTCCCTGGGGACTGGCAGCTGTTCCCCGGGCTCGTGGGGTCAGGGAAAGCCCCACCACCCGACAGAGCGGGGAAACCCCTTTGATTATGTTGCGGTCTGAACCTCGGCATTAAAGGGTTTAAGGCATGTACCTATGGGATGTAAACTTTTGACCCGCAGAAAGTAAAAAAAAATGCCTTAAAAAATTATCTTTCCTTCATTATTTGACTTTTGGCAATTTATAAATAATTTAGGTTCCAAAATGCCCTAAAACGGGAAAGGTTTCTTTGATTATGTAGTAGGAGAAAAAAAATGCAGAGTGTCTTTTTATTATGTATGTAAACTTTGGTTTTTTTAATGTACAGTCACCTTAAATTGTTTGCCGTACTAGAACTTCCAGCTTGAAACTGTTACTCTATCAAACACTGTGCCTCTCGGTGAGGGCACGCGATCTTTCCCCCGTTTATTTATTGTTTCCCAAAAAATTTTTCGCCCCATCTGGAGAATGTCAACTTGAGTTCAATTTCAAGGACTGAGTACTTAAGTTTAACTGCACGATTGTCTGTCAAGTTATTGCTGCACAGCTTCTTAGTGGTCACCAATAAGCTCTTCGCTATACCACCAACAGGTTTACCGCTCCACTCATAAAAAGTTAACTTCTATACCACCACTTCTGTTTAGCCTCTTTTAGGCTGTGTAAGCAATCAGTGGCTTAGCTTGCTGGGGTCAGGGAAGATGCTATTGGCCCCGGAGGCCACTCTTATGTGGCTGACACAACACACTTGGCAAGTCTACCGGGAACTAGCGAGTCTCCCGGACACAGTGTACGGCACTTGGATGGTTTGGGCTGAGAATGTGTATTATAAAAGTCATCAAGCTATTGCATAGTCTAACCCCATATTGGGGGCTTATACAGAAGTAAAAAGCAAATCACTTAAAAAAATTGAACGAATAAATAAAAACCCTGATTCCCCAAAGAGAGAAAAAAAAAGTTTGCTTTTTAAGAAAAAAAATACACACGAGGCCAGGTTCACACTGCTTTATTGACTACATTGGAGATTTCCATCAGGGTTCTGAGAAAAAACGTACACCTACAGATACTGCAACATTGCCGCAGTTGGCCCATAGGCATTAATAGAACAAACAAAGTTCTATTTGGACCACATTTTTTTTATTTGTCACACACACATGCTTTCTGTGTGGGACACACTGGTTTACTATACTTTTGTGTCCTTAACAAAAAGCATATATATACCGCCCTACAAATAGAGCAAGCATAGAGCGAATAGGGCTTTTGCTCTATTAATGTCTTTGGGGTAATACAGTAGTAGTATCCTTTAGGGAACTTTTTTTCACGATACCCCAACAAATACTTTTGACATAGTCAATAACATGCTGTGCATCCTGCCTAAAAAGTATTGCCACAGATGTAAATTTCAGGTTCCAAGCTGCATATAAGGCTGCAATTTATATATTATTTGTTGGAAATTGACCATAAAAATATTTGTGTTCAGATGATTTTATGCTAATTTGTGAATGAGAAGCCAAAATGTGTAGATAAACAGGAAAATTATACAGTATATATATTTGTTAATGAACCAAAGGTGTCTCTGTTTTACCATTCCAAAAGTTGGGAGGTATGATCCTTTTTTTATACTGTACCCCAGCCTGTTTAAATGTAGGTCAATGAGTAAAGATCAGTACTGTAATATTGTCTGCTGCCACTAGGTAGCACTGTTGTAGAAGATATATGTAGAACTGCTTCCAGGAAGTTATACTGTGGTAGAGGCCACATGGCATGTAGACAGGCCCAGACTGCCCATAGGGCAAACCGTGCATTTGCCTGGCGGGCCGCTGGGGTCCGGGCCGCAGCACCGGCTCGGAGCGGCCGCCGAAGGGGCCGGTGTTTTCCCCCAGCGGGCCCCGAGTGCCTGCGCATGACGCACGTACAGGGGCCGCAATGGTCGCATATGCGACCGGACCCCTGTGCCAGAAGCCAACAGGCCCCCCTCGCCACACGACTGCACGGCCGGGTCACCGACCCAGACAGGCAGCCATCACGGCCGCCGCCTGCACCGTGCTGTGCAAGCAGCGGCCGAGGCAGAACAGCCGGGATCTTCTGATCCCAGCCGTTCAGCTCCCAGGAGGCCGCGCAGCAGGGGCGCGATGTGATGACGTCATCGCGCGCCTGGCTGCGCGGCCTGCACTCTGCTGCCAGCGGCCTCCGGACGAGGAGAGAAGAGGAAGCAAAGACATCAGGTAAGTATTATTTTTATTTTGTTTAACTACTTACTAGCCCTGCCTGCCTATAAGTGGCCCTGCCTGCCTAGCTATATACTAGCCCTGCCTGCCTATAAGTGGCCCTGCCTACCTAGCTATATACTAGCCCTGCCTGCCAATATATGGTCCGGTCGGCCTAGTTATATACTAGCCCTGCCTGCCAATATACTGTCCTCCTGCCTAGCTATATACTAGCCCTGCCTGCCAATATACTGGTCCTGCCTGCCTAGCTATATACTAGCCCTGCCTGCCAATATACTGGTCCTGCCTGCCTAGCTATATACTAACCCTGCCTGCCAATATACTGGTCCTGCCTGCCTAGCTATATACTAGCCCTGCCTGCCTATATACTAGTCCTGCCTGCCTATATACTGTCCTGCCTGTCTATATATTAGCTCTGCCTTCCTATATACTAGCCCTGCCTGCCTAGCTATATACTAGCCCTGCCTGCCTATATACTAGCCCTGCCTGCCTATATACTGTCCTGCCTGGCTATATATTTGCTCTGCCTGCCTATATACTGGCCCTGCTTGCCTAGCTATATACTAGCACTGCCTGCCAATATACTGGTCCAGCCTGCCTAGCTATATACTAGCCCTGCCTGCCTAGCTATATACTAGCCCTGCCTGCCAATATACTGGCCCTGCCTGACTATATACTGTCCTGCCTGGCTATAAACTGGCTCTGCCTTGCTATATACTAGCCCTGCCTGCCTATATACTAGTCCTGCCTGGCTATATACTTGTCCTGCCTGGCTACATACTGGCCCTGTATGGCTACATACTGGCCCTGTATGGCTACATACTGGCCCTGTCTGGCTACATACTGGCCCTACCTGGCTAATTACTGGCCCTACCTGGCTAATTACTGGCCCTACCTGGCTAATTAATGGCCCTACCTGGCTACATACTGGCCCTACCTGGCTAATTACTGGCCCTACCTGGCTAATTACTGGGAAAAGCCACAGCTACCTGGCTAGTTACTGTGGGCTGTCCTATCTACCTGGCTAACTACAGGGGTAGGCTCTGTCAACCTGCCAAATTAATGGAGGAAAGCCCTGTTTACCTGCCTAATGGGGGTCTACCTATTTACATGCCACTTATCTGACATTTTTTCATTTCTAATTTTTACAGTCTAACACACGCTGTTTGGGGTACTATTACTAACTTTTTACTGTGTGGGGCACCAAAGGGGGCACTATTACTATTTAGGGCTCTATGGATAGGGAGCTTGTACAGATTTGGGAAATGATAGGAAAGTGCTGGAAAAGAGAGGAGTCTAAGATGTATTTGTGGTAAATTCTACAGGGACGAGGAGTGACTGGGAGAAGAAGACATTGCATTCTGTACCGTACAGAGAAAAAATGGAAGGGAACAACTCATCAGTCAAGACATCATGGAGGTTTGGGCCAGATGGAGAAGAAAAGGAGAAGATAAAAACTCCCATCAGAGATGACGTCTCCTGAGAGTCCCTGCTGTCAGGGGTCATATTACTGTTTTGTTGAATCAGTGCTGTATTCATTTGTTGGTGACATGACTACTGGTGATGTGATTGGTAGGGTTGTAGGTTATGCTTGTGTGTAGGGAGCTTTCACACGGAGCGGTTTTTGGTGCATTTTTTGATGCTTTTTTTGTGCAGAAATGTACAGCATTAACTGCTCTGCTTTTCTGCACAAAAATGCACCAAAAACACATCACAAATGCACCAAAAAGGCTCTGTGTGAAAGCACCTTTATAGTGTAGTTTATTTTAGAAAGTGGCAAGGTGCGAGTACAAGGGAAATTTTGTAAGCGGATATTGTATGTGGGCTGGTGGTGGCTTAGTGCCAGGGCTGATTTTTATTCCCAGTCCGGCCCTGCATGTAGAGGTCTACTGTGCTTAGCCAAGAGACAGGAACTAGGCCACAAGCATGAAGCAATTTCCAGGGAAGGGGTCTGTCAAAGGAAAAGCTTGCCTTTTACGAAGGGGTTTTATGGCAGCCTGTGCTCTGTTGGATTAAGATGCTGGATAATGTATCAGTATGTGCCACACTGACGTTTGGTGGAAGAGGTATTGGTTTTGGCACCAATGAGAGATCTGTGGGAGGTTAACTTTGGGGGAGTGTGATTGGACTGTGGAGAACAACTAGTGGAGAGAACTAGTGAGGGGTAAGCGGTGGTGTGCTGTAACACAGGAGAAGATGTAGCAGGGCTCTGAGATGGACCAGTTCTTCAATTGGTAAGAGACAAAGGGCCAACCATGTAGCCTGGTTGTTCAGTGCAGTGTAGTAAATAGTAAAACAAAGGTAGAATAGAGATAACCCTTCTGTCCTAAGTGGAAATAAACGGGCCCTTGAGGTCAGGGAATGAAAACTGGAAACTAGTATTGATCCCAAGAGGAGAGAGAATCTTAAAGGGGTTTTGCCACCATGTAATGTTGACGTGAGATCCTCCAAAATGGGTATTTAATCACTTTTCTAAATATATGTGATTACAAAAAGTGAAGACTCTGAGAGCCACAGCATTTCTCAATCCCCCTTAGTTACCTGAAAGCTTCCACTAGACACGACCAGAGGAGCTGACAGGCCGCGCTTGCGTGAAACATTTCTTATCTGATGACAGAGAAAATGAATGAGCTTTTAAGGGACAAGGAAGAAAGTGCAGTGTACGAGTCTGTGTCTTGCTGTATTGAGAATTCACTGTTGTACTGTTATTATTTCAGTTAAGTTTTGAGATGCTCCCTTATTCCTCACTCCTTGCTCACCCCCTCTCTCTCTCCCCTGCAGCCTTCATGACTCAGCATGATTTGTTTATATTCTACTCCCGTGTTGATAAGAGGTAAGTAACTGGCGTCCTGGCAAATCCCCTTTAAGGGAGATTTAAAACAACATAGGCCTAGAGTGACAACTTATGAAATTATTTGACTGTGGGGTCATTGCCTCCAGTATCCTACAAGCAACAGCTCCACCTGTGCTGAGTTGTAACTCCCACGCTTGTTGTGCCTTTTAAAGTGAACTGTAACCTTTCTAAGGTCTGTCATGTCTTCAATTTCTGTATCAGTCAGTAGTTATCTGAGAATCACTCCCTGTCAGCCATATTAGCTGCCACAGGGATAGTTTGGTTACTAAGGGCGACATGTATGAATTCGAATGCGTAATTTTTTTTTTTACTTGGCGCCGACACTCCAGTTCTCCAGAGTGTATAAAACGACAGTATGAAGATTTTTGGTGCATTACATAGAGCTTAATGCGCCAAACTTTGTATGGGCATAGAGTGTAATGCGCCAAACTTGGCGCACTAAGCTCTATGTAATGCGCCAAAAATCTGTCATATTCTACATTCTCAGAATCTCATAATCTGAGCATTGAAACATTAAGAGGGCGACATGTATGAATTCGAATGCGTACTTTTTTTTTTACTTGGTGCCAACACCACAGTTCTAAATAGATATAGAAGAGTGTAGAATACGACAGATTTTTGGCGCATTACATTGAGCTTAATGCGCCAAACTTTGTATGGGCATAGAGTTTAATGCGCCAAACTTGGTGCACTGAGCTCTATGTACTGCGCCAAAAATCTGTCGTATTCCACACTCTTCTATATCTATTTAGAACTGTGGTGTTGGCACCAAGTAAAAAAAAAGCACGCATTCGAATTCATACATGTCGCCCTCTTAATGTTTCAATGCTCAGATTATGAGATTCTGAGAGTGTAGAATATGACAGATTTTTGGCACATTACATAGAGTTTAGTGTGCCAAGTTTTGCGCCAAAAATCTTCATACTGTCGTATTCTACACTCTGGAGAACTGGAGTGTCGGCGCCAAGTAAAAAAAAAGTACGCATTCGAATTCATACATGTCGCGCTAAGAGTTTTCTACAATGCTGCAAACTTTTCTAAATTGGCTTTCTTGTTTCTAAGTATTATACTACACCACTCTAAAATACATAAAATATGACCAAAACATTTTCATTTTATACAAATGCTTTATTTATAGTAAAAAAAAGACCCAAACACAAAATGCAAAGAATTTAAGATTAAGTAGAGCTGCCACTGTGTTTTAAAAGCAGAAGCTGATGCCTCCAATGTTGATGATACTATTGGTATGACAAGCGACGTGATACTCGTCCACTGATAAATACAAGAAGAGAAAGATATTATGAATGGCGTATTATAGTTTTCATATCTATACTTTAAGCATCTATCAGATGATAGTCATTGTGGTTTGGATAAAAGGTCATAAACAGAACAGAGAGAAAAGTATATAAAAAAAAACCTTGGAATGATGTAGCATTACATTTTCATTCTTGCCTTATTATCATACAAGGGGAGTTTTTTGACCAATTTAATTAACACTGCAAACCATAACAAATCAATAAGCCTGGAGACAATATTTTTAAATTACATAAACCAGTCTTTTTTGCCTTCCACCTGTCCAGTAGGTCTTGAATAGAATAACCATCCAGTTATGTTGGTTGAATGTAAATTTATTTTTTAGAAACATTATACTTAACCCCTTATTTATATGTGTTTCCACTTATTGCCAGTGAGTCTGGCCCCATTGCCTTCCAATACAGACAATTCAAAAACAATATAGAGCGGAAACCAACTTCTCTTTTTAAATCTTTACTATATATCAAATATACAAAAACATTGCATAGCCATCAGGCTTACCGCACACTTTTTATGAACACCTTCCTTGGGAGCACACTCATCCTCAACTGAGTCACGCTCTATCCTCAATATTAGTCTCCAGTCGTTAGACCCAACAGAATAGAG
The DNA here is from genome assembly GCA_025379985.1 of Phyllomedusa bahiana. Classification (NCBI taxonomy): domain Eukaryota; kingdom Metazoa; phylum Chordata; class Amphibia; order Anura; family Hylidae; genus Phyllomedusa; species Phyllomedusa bahiana. Next base: position 64,194 of record JAODAL010013340.1, on the reverse strand, counting down.
GAGCTGAGCCGTCCGCACTCGGTGAGGAGGACCTGCGACATACTAAGGTAGATCCTTTTTCTTCAAGCAAGAAGGAAGAAAGAAAAAGGATCTACCTTTGAAATGTCGCATGTGCTCCTCACCGAGTGCGGGCAGCTCAGCTTCTCTATTCTGTTGGGTCTAACACTAGAGACTAATATAATGAACTTTCGATTACACCTCATTTGAGGATGAGCGTGCTTCCAGGGAAGGGGTTCATAAAAAGTGTGCGGTAAGACTGATGGCTATGCAATGTTTTTGTAGATTTGATATCTAGTAAAGATTTAAAAAGAGAAGTTGGTTGCCGCTCTATATTGTTTTTGAATTGGATGTAAATTTAGTCATCACTATAAGAACTCTCCCTAGTGGAAGATTTCCCCAAATACATCCATCTATAATTGCAGTAAGCTTCCTGCCATGCATTTAAAAGCTAGTCTTTCTTGTGTTAATGAAGAGGATTTAGGTCTCTGACCTTACCTTGGATTACATCAGCAGTGTAGGATGGGATTCCCCTACACAGGGCTTCAACATGGACTCCATAGATGCCAATATTAGCAATGGGAACTTTATTGACGTTGTACTTGAAGACTTGTGTGGCGGTCTTGACCAAAGCATAAAAAAATTAGATGGACTGTTTCAGATACACAAATTTAACATCAAATTAAAGTTTTTTTCCATGAATACATGCCCGGTCCACATCCCTACAGTTTTCGGGCATACGGACATCATAGTGAAGGCTTTACCTCAAAGCCAAAGACCTAACTAATCTGTCAACATGGAATGGCATTAATTTAAATGGCTCAAGGAAAATGTTTGGTCAGACACAGTTTCCTTCTGTGATAACTTTTAATCAGCTTCCACATAAAAAAGTGTTGTGTTATTATACTGACATATAATTTGATAGGCCTTCTTACGACAATCCCATTTACTACAACGTGTTTTGTATTGCTGTTCTATTAGATACCATTATAGAGTAATTTTTTTTAATTTGGCAATGTCATCTGTTGTATTTAAGATGCATGTAGCAATTCTATTGGTGTCCTTTTGTTCCATTAATGGTCAAAGAACTGGTGTATTTCTATAATTTCTATAGTTCACTAAAGCTTAGGAAGTACATTCCAAAGAGGCAGAACATGCATCTTCTTTACACACCTCATGGAGGTGGTGAGAACTCTCACATTGATATGATTTACACAGCTTTTGCAATATTACCAAAGAAGGAATTGGTAAGTGTATCTGATCCCTGAAAATAGGAAACACTGGGACCTTCTCTCCTAGAAGGTTCGGAGTGAAATGTTGCCATGTAAAACCTCATAGCACATCTTTGCTATTTGGCCTATTCTTCACTTTGTGCTGCAGTTACCAAAGTCTTGCCTAGCATGTGATGCAGTCTTTGCGAGTGGAATTGACTTTCGTCAAAAACCTTTTAACCCAATATTCCTGTTTACAATTTTATAGCAATAAAAGATTGAACTACTTACAGGTTTCTGTTTGGATGCTGTGCTGAGGGCTTCCAGGCTGGGGAAGACAGTCTCATCAATTTTTGTCACCACACACATCCTCTTTCCGAAGAGCCTTGTTGCAAATACGCCCTTTAAGGTAAAAGAATTGAAGCAGGTTACACGTTCAACTATGGCATTGATATTGTATTTCCGCCTGTTGGATTGCAATGTGATCTTGTTTGGGTCCTTCATTGCTGGTATCTATTTTTAGGTATTCCAATGAATCTTCTGATAGGGAACAATAATGATAAAAATAGTCCCTTTTGGACTTTGTTTGCTCTGTTTCTCAACCATAAATCCTTTTTGTGCAATACAAAATAACATGGCCATCCACGTTATGTTATCCATCAAAGAAAGTGTTTATGTTCAGGAAAGAGAGCAAACATGGTCCGAAAGTGACTATGTTTGCGTTGTTGTTCCCGATGGATCCATCAGGATACCTTTTTTCAGGATACTTGTAATGGAGACAGATAGATCACAATGCAGTGAGAGCCCAGCCTTAAGTAGTCTAAAGAAAAAGAATGAACACATAAAAAGGATAATAAGAATACAAAATAAAAAGATGCACAGGTAAACAGGGCTGTCCTCTGTGGCTGTTTTTTCTGCATAATTGCCATTAGCTCTCAAAAAATGGAGGAGTTAACATAATGCAGCCATACAGAATAAATCCTATCTTTAACACCTTAGGAGCACATGACATATCTGTACATCATGGCATCGTTATGAGTGTGCTCTATACATGATGGGTGCAGGCTGGAAATGACAGCTGACATTCACTGGGGGATCACCCAATCCCAGAGTTTCATCCATTTTAATGGTACAGTCAGTAGAATTAAAAAATCCATTAGGAAAGGGTGTTCAACCCCTCCTGCTACCTGAATGTAGGATACCATTCGGTTGCCCCCAGATCCGCCAAGACTTCACTTGTGCCTCCCTTCTGCTCTGGACTTCTTCAGTCTTTCTATCCAATATTCTACTAAAAAGTTACCTCTTTTAATGAAAATAAAACTCGGCATAAGGAAGGATGCAGCCGATATTCCCACATCTCCTCCATCTGACATGTCTAAAGCTGTTTATTCGATTCCTAGACCTCCAATAGCTATTCCCTATGTAGATTCTAAGCTCACATGAGCAAGGCACTTACTCAATGTTTCATTTGTCTGGACTATATTTTTATTTGTAATTTCTACATTGTGCTATCCATTTGCATTATGTAATGGGCGATGAAAGCTGATGGCACTACATATACCATAATAATATGACTTACAATGAAGGACATTTTATACCAAAAATGGTTGGCTTACCCTGCCATAGTCACCGACAAAGTCCCAGGAATCCCAGCCATTCAGACCATTGACATTGGCCACTTGGTCTTGATTGTTGATATTCACAGTCTGATGTGCATTGCTTCCAACATTTCCTTGATTGTTGATATCTACATTCTGTGGAAGAATAGAGATCAAGTCTAACAATAGACAGCTAGAAAGAACATATTACCTCAAAGTATGTAGCCAGCTGTAGAACACAGAAATTCTGGGGCTGAGCCGGAAATGTAAAAATACATATAAATACCCCAAAATACAGAATATGTAATAGATTCTTACATCATTCGCAAGCAGAGATCCGAGAAGAGCAGCGACAATCACCTGAAAGAGAAAAATAAAAGCAATATTTTTATTATTTCTATTAAGTTTATATATTCATGTTGTCTACACTTAACCCTTTAATGACCATAGAATTTGGGCTGTTTTTCAATTTCAGATAGACAGATCTGAAACTCACCTGCAAGTTTCTATTGTTATTATCTACACTCTAACCTCTTCTGATGTCAGGTGTATTAGTCATTATAGCGATAATTTCAAGTGTAGATACGTACCAAGGTTTTCATTTTGGTTGTCCCTCCAAGCTTAGAATGAGGTGAAAGGTAAAGACCCATCTCTTGTACTTCCTTATATACAGAAAAAAGTACAAACACATCGACTCCCAGGTTTTTTTTGGAAAGTGTCCACCATGTAAATGAAAAGACACAATGAAAATTTATCTTATTAAACACAGATATAAAATTCCTGGCAACATTTGATAAAGGTTCCACTGTTTTCGGTCCATATTGTGTAATAGAAGGCAGGGTGTGTAACCAGATCAAAAGCTGCACATGAATAGTATTCTGACATGGGAACATAGGCGTGACCGCTCAGTGATCCAAAGACCACTATGAGCTCTCTATGGAACTTAGGGTGACATGTATGAACGGGGATGCGGCAGTTACCTGGCATTAAAAAGCTGTAGTAGACCTGTTCTATAGCTGTATGAACAGTCGCACTCCAATCTTTGACACAATAAGCGCCAGAGTGACACTTTTTAAAGCGCCAAAGAATAGGGGCGTTCTGGGGGCGTCGCACCACATTCATAGAAGTAGATACATTTATGATTCTTTGACACCAAACCTAGACGCGGAACAGTTAGAACAGCCAGACCAGGGTAAAGGTGGTGCCTGAGCCAGACTTGTGGTATTGGCTCTACACTGCCTGTATGTATGACCTGCAGAAGAACAGCCAGACCAGGGAAAGGTGTGCCTGAGCCAGACGTGTGGATGGCTCTACACGCCTTGTATGTATGACTCAGAAGAACAGCAGACAGGGTAAAGGTGGTGCCTGAGCCAGACTTGTGGTATTGGCTCTACACTGCCCTGTATGTATGACCTGCAGAAGAACAGACCAGGGTAAAGGTGGTGCCTGAGCCAGACTTGGGTATTTGGCCTACACTGCCCTGTATGTATGACCTGCAGAAGAACAGACCAGGGTAAAGGTGGTGACTGATGCAGTCTTGTGGTATTTTCTCTCCACTGCACCTGTATGTATGACCTGCAGAAGAACAGCCAGACCAGGGTAAAGGTGGTGCCTGAGCCAGACTTCTGATAATAGCTCTACAGTGCCCTGTATGTATGACCTGCAGAAGAACAGCCACGCCAGGGTTAAGGTGGTGCCTGAGCCAGACGTGTGGTATTGGCTCTACACTGCCCTGTTTGTATGACCTGCAGAAGAACAGGTTCATACATTCTGGCGCATTCTACACTGCCTTAAAGCTATTTAGAACTGGCCTGTCAGTGCCAATGTCCATACATGTTGTCCTTAATTTTAAGTCTAGGACAACATAGTCCTGCAAATAGCAAGCTAACCATTAAGGCTAGGTCTACACAACATTGGACAAAAAATTACCTGAAAACCAAACCCTAAAAACATTAATAAAACTGAGTTTTTTGTCCACTGCCTGCCAAAATCTGCTGAAAAAAATGTCAATTTTTTGGCACGTTTTGCATTTTTTTTTTACGCGTTTTTGATGGATTTTTAATCCGTTTTTTTGTGCTTTTTTTGCAGAAACGCACAGCATTAGATTTGTTATGTATTTCTGCAAAAAAGGCACCAAAAAGGCGCACGAAAAAAGTCTGGCACCTTAGATGGACTCCAATAGTAAATTTTCTGCCCTGCTAAGTCGTTTTTTGCAGCGTTTCAAAAAAAAAAAAAAAAAGACCAGCAAATAAAACGAGCAGAAAAAAGATGCTCTGTGGAGACAACAGGATGTTTTTAATATAGAAGTCTATGGGACTCTTTTTCAGTCATTTTTTTCAGCATTTTTAGAAAACGTAAAATGCTGGAAAACGGACGTTTTTTTCTATGCTGTGTAAACATAGCCTAAATGTTATGGCTATAAATGCAGTAAAATCCCAATTATCTGGGAAACTATATGCAAAATATTCTACAAAATTGATGAAATTATTAAAAAAAAAATCTTTAGGGCAGTTTCACACATTGCATTTTTGCAAAAGGCACTGCTAAAACTGCAGTGACCACATGTTAGCCAGAATAGACAAATATGAAATACAATACAGATGTTGCTTCTTTATTTGTAGTGTTTTCTTTTTTAACTTTTAGTGGGTTTTTGGAATCAGTAGTAGTTGTTTTTTTTAATTGCAGCATGTTGTAGGTGTATTGTTTTTAAGGCAGTTGGTAGTGTCTTTCCTCCCATAGACCTCCAGTTATTTTATGTACCAAAATGTGAAGCCATGTGTGCAAAGCGTTTGCATTTGTTGTAATTTTTTTGCATTTTACATGACAAATAATGTAATAAATCACAATTTGTGACGAGAGAAAAACACACCAGAAACAAAATGCACCAGTACACATTTTTTTTGCAGAAAGTGCTACAAAAACTGCATAAAAACACATGACGCCTGAAAAAGACATAAAACTGTTGAATCTTTAAAGAAAAACTTAAAAAAAAATGTATGATGTGTGATGTTGCCCTTAAGAGTACAAACACTCCATAAGGCAGCACTAAAAAAATAGGCATCCAGCAACTTTTACAAATTATATTTTGCATAGAATTTTGTGCCCCCTCCCAAAAAAAAGCTTCAAAACTGCATACTTTTTGGATTCCCAAGTGTTTTTCACGCATATTTTTTTAGCATTTTTTGTAAAAAGACATTGTGTGTACTGGTGCAAGCATTTTTTAATGCTTTTTTATTGGTGCAATTTTCTAAAATGTTGTGATGCTTCACATGGTTTGCAGTTTGGAAAAACGCCACACTAAAAACTAAGGAAAACAAACAACACACATGGGGCGACATGTCCCAACACGGCAACACCAGTTTTTTGTTCTATTTTGCGACAAACCCACTTTTTACGCCATATTCTCTATGTAAATGATCTGTCTTACACCAAAACTAGGCGCATTATACGCCGGGAACGACACTTTGTAATGCGCCTAAATATGGTGCACTGAGCGCTCACGTCGCGAAATGCGCCTATTAAAGCGCCTTACATATGTTATGTGCCCCTGTCGGGCAATGAGCCTCGATAGACGCATACCATTTACTACCAATGATATGCTATGTGCAGAGTGTTGAGCAATGCGCCCTTTTTTGATGCAGGGCGCCATTTTTTGATACAATGTGCCCTTTTTTGAAACGATGCGCCTTTTTTGATACAATGCCCCCTTTTTTTGATACCATGCTCCCTTTTTTGATACAATGCGCCTTTTTTGATACAATGCCCCCTTTTTTTGATACAATGCGCCCTTTTTTGATGCAATGCGCCCTTTTTTGATACAATGCCCCCTTTTTGTGATACAATGCCCCCTTTTTTGATGCAATACGCCCTTATTTGATGCAATGCGCCCTTTTTTGATACAATGCCCACTTTTTTTGATACAATGCCCGCTCTTTTGATACAATGCCCGCTTTTTTGATACAATGCCCCCCTTTTTTGATACAATGTGCCATTTTAGGCGCATTAAGTAATCTATGCAAGGTATACCTGACTACAAACAAAAAGAAAAAGTGCTGCTCACCGGTATGCTTGGTACTGTAGTCCGCCTGTCCTCAGCAATTGAATCGAATTATGGAAAAAAGGGGAAAAGGCCTCTCTCCTGTTTCCAAAGCGGTGCTCGTGGAAATGACATCCGGCTGTAGATGTCCACCATAGAAACGGTAAGTAGTAGATGATCCTGGCACTCGCGCAGAAGAATCTTCAAAGGCGTAATAGCAAACGGGACACTCTTTTATTAAAAAAAAGTATTAAAATGGCTTAATAAAACATGGAAAAAAAGAAAACAGTTGACGCTTTTAAGGCTCCTGTAATGGCCATATTCGTAACTGACATACATATCTAAAACACTTCTTCTTAAAGCCAACTTCCTGGGTCAATCCAGGTTCCACACCTGTGCAGTTAACCCATTATGGTATAGATGCGATCAATAGCTCCTAGTTCACACCCGTTGCTGTCTAATATATACATGCAACGTGACATATAAAAAAGGGAAAAAATTTACTATATAAAAAGGGAATTTATGTACAGAAAAATGTACATGTACAAAAAACGACATTTAGTATATGCTTTGATTGAGGGAAGAAAAAAAAAAAAAACACACCCCAAATCATTTGGTGCGAGAATCCCCAAACGAGATTAGTGAATGTGACTAATAAATATACAAAAGGCCCAGATTTAAAATTCAGGCCCCGGGGGAACCTAGTATCGAGGATAAGTATCCAATATGCCTCCTATTCATAAGGGCCTTCCTCCAACCCCCTCCCCTTAGGGGTCTATTGCCCTGTTCTATAGCCTGAACTTTAAAAGTGAAGATTACCTGATGAACGTCTAAAAAAATGCTTGGCAGCTCCTGAGATTTTACGGAGACTAGCTTGTTTAGAATCATGTATATGTTCCCTGATGCGAATATATAGGTTTCTGGTAGTGCATCCCACGTATTGCGTATTGCATATATCGCACCAAATGAGATCACCACATAGAACAGCGACAATTAAGAAACTCTGAATCTTGTATTGTTTGCCTGTGACTGTTGAGGTAAAGATGTTCCGTTTTTGACCATATATTTACATAGGGTGCATCTGCTCACTCCACATTAAAAGATCCCTTGAAATCCATCCAAGTATGTCTCCTCTGTTTCACTGCGGGAAAGGGAAAACACACTTGGGGAGATCATGTTACCCAAACGTCGGGGTCTTGTAGATATAAATTTACACCCTTTTTTTAGGACTTCTCGCAATACTGGATCAATAGTTAATATAGGTAGATGTTTTTGTATGACTTGCACCACATCCTGATATTGATTGCTGTATTGTGTTTTGAAATATATGTTAGACTCTCTAGAGGACGATTTTCTATTCTTGGAGGAAATAATGAGGTAATTTCTATCCTTCCTATCAACTATATCCAGGGCTCTATGGATGTATCTGCTCTTGTACCCCCTGTTCCTCAGCCTGTCAGTAACTATTTTTCCTCTCCTGGTTGTAATCCCCCACTTCACTGCAGTTCCTTTTGGGATCTTAAAAAATCACCCACCGAGAGATTATTAAGGACATGTGGGGGATGGCAACTGGAGGCATGTAAAATGCCATTCCCCGAAATTTCTTTCGTGTATGTAGTGCTATGAACCTTACTTGTAACAGGATCACCTGTCAAAATTGATCCAAAAAAATGTATTCGGTTTTTGTGCATTTCAAATGTAAAAACCCCAAATTATCATTGTTGGCATTAATGTATTCCACAAATTTGGGTATGGAGGTAGATGAACCCTGCCAAATTAACAGGGTATCATCTATGTACCTCCCATACCAAAATATCTGCTCAGAAAAAACATTATCAATGGAAATATTAAAACCTCTCTTCCCAATACGAAACAAATATGTTGGCAAGTGAAGGTGAAAAGCAAGAGCCCATTGGGCATCCCTGTATCTGCAAGTAAAAGGAGTCATTAACCATGAAAAAAATTGTGTCCTAACAGAAATTCTGTGACCAAAAGAATATACTGATTGAGGGAATCACCATATTCCGTGTATTTGTTGAGAAATAAAGATAAAGGCATGAAGGGCTAAAGTATGTGGTATATTTGAAATATAGAGAAAACTATATCACAGGAACCCACTGATATTCTGGTTCCACATCAAATTGTCCATGTATTCAAAACATCCCTAGAGTCCTTCAAGTAACTCGGCGATCGAAAGACAAAGGGCTTTTAAATGCCGGTCTAGCCAAGGTACTAATATGCTCATAGATGGACCCTATTCCTGCAATTATGGGACGAAGTGGGGGAGGAAAAACCCCCTTATGGACTTTGGGGAGGGCATGGAAAATAGGAGTTTTGGGATACATAACACTCATGCTATCCCTTTGTTTATCCGTGAGAACTTCCATAGCTATACCTTCTCGAGAAGTTTATCTATTTTCCCAAAAAAAAAATTTAGTAGGATCCTGTGTCAACTTTTTGTATATCTTGTTGTCATCTACATCTTTATTCATTCCTTTTAAAATATAAATCCTTATCAGGATAAAAACGAGCCCCACTTTTCGGAAGCCGGACTACCAAAAATGGATTTTCTTGTATATCCTTAAGGGCACTAGTTTCCTTTTTAGTCTTTTATTCTTTTTAACATCTCTCCTCAAAGTGCAGATCTCGTAATTCCTTTTTAAATATGGACTGTAAATCTTCCATAACAGAAGCCCTAGAATTAATAGGGTAGAAATCACTATTTTTTATGTATTGCAAATTAACATCTTTGGTTGTTATTGTTCTGTTCTGTATTTGATTATCATTAAGACCTTCTAGTAGAATAATGGAGTTTTGCTCAGCAAAGCTCAATCCCCTAGGAAAATAATCTGTCGATGTAAAGGAGGGGTCTTTATCGGATTCCTCCGGTGTGCTTGTGAAAAAGTGTTTCTTAATGGTAAGTAATCTAATAAATTGGTTGACATCTTTAATTGTATTATAAAGATTAAAATTAGTGGTAGGTACAAAATTCAAACCCCGATTTAACACACTAATTTGTTCTTCAGTCAAAATACAAGCAGACAGATTAAGTACAGAAAAATCAGCAGCACTACAATCTGTATGGGCAATAGTTGTTGTGGTCCGAGACCCTTCATCTAGCGAGGAGGTGCTGATGATATGTTCCTGGTCTGATATCTTGGAGTGAAGCCTCCTATATTTCCTCCCCGCCCTCCTTGGGCGTTTCTTAGACGTGGGCGGCCATAAGTTTTTTGGGGTCTGAAGTCTCCCCCTCCATTATTGCTACCTAGGGAAACATGTGGGTCACCTAGCCCTTCAGAATCTGATGTATCAGTACATGTATCAGTAGTATCCTCCTCTAACGGCAAAAACCCAACCCTTTTGTTGTGTCTTTTACCCTTATTACGTTTCAAAATGGGTTTAAGATGGAAACTATCAGTACTGTTCATCTGCCATTTATAAATTCTATTTTGAGCAAAATCGAAAGAGTCCCTGTTATATTTGGACTGTTTGATCGAAATTATGTCCTCCTCCATTTTGGAGATATTTTGTCTCAATTTGGCATCCAAGGTCTTGTACATGGGATCCTCTTTATATGGCACAACATTATCCTTAGCTTCTTTGAGAGATACATCCAATTTCTCTAGAGTGTCACGTTCAAATTTAACAATTAAACGCATAAGTCTATTAGAACACTCGCTTAAAATGTTATTCCACTGTTGGATGAAAATGTCATCATGTTGAAAAGTAGGATATTTATTAAGTCTTAACCCTCGCGGTATCATGTCCTTATCAATGTAGGTCTGAAGTGTGGTGCAATCCCACCATATCCGCAATTGTTGCGCCATAATCTTCTCCAAACTTTGCATTTTAGATTTTAATTCCAAATTGTCCTGCTGTGCCGCTATTGCATCTTTACCAAAAATCAATTTTGCCCTGTCTCGTCTATCTTGATTATCAATCTGAAACGAGACCATATCCTCGGGCATACTAGAGAGTGTCTGTAAGTCCATATTGCTACTTGGAATTCCCCGTGCCTAGTATAAATACATTGGCACAAAAGTGCTGTGCAATTACACCTATTCCAAAACCCGGGAGCACACACTAGCAGCCAAAGTTCATGGATCCAGTATTGGGTGTAAATTTATATCTACAAGACCACGTACGTTGGGTAACATGATCTCCCCAAGTGTGTTCCTTCCAGCAGTGAAACAGAGGAGACATACTTGGATGGGGTTTCAGGGATCTTTTAAATGTGGAGTGAGTAGATGCACCCTATGTAAATATATGGTCAAATCGGACATCTTTACCTCAACAGTCACAGGCAAACAATACAAGATTCGGAGTTTTCTTAATTGTCGCTGTTCATTATGTGGGTGTATCTCATTTTGGTGCGATATATGCAATACGCAATACGTGGGATGCACTACCAGAAACCTATATATTCGCATTTAGGGAACAAAATTTTCATGATTCTTTAAAAAAGCTAGTCTCCGTAAAATTCAGGAGCTGCCAAGCATTTTTTTGATGTTCTCAGGGTAATCTTACATCTTTTAAAGTTCGGCTTAGAACAGGTCAATAGACCCTAGGGGAGGGATTGGAGGAAGGCCCTTATGAATAGGGAGGCATATTGGATACTTATTTTTCGATACTTTGATTCCCCCCGGGCCTGAATTTTAATCTGACCTTTTGTATATTTTTTTAGTCACATTCACTAGTCTTGTTTGGCATTCTCGCACCAAATGATTTGGGTTGTGTTTTTTTTTTTTTTTTTTTCCCTCAATCCATGCATATACTAGTGTCGTGTTTTTTACATTTACATTTTCTGTTCATATATTGTTTGTATATAGTACTTTTTCCTTATTTATATGTCACGTTGCATGTATATATTAGACAGCAAACGGGGGTGAAATAGGAGCTATTGATCGCATCCATACCATACTGGGTTAACTGCACAGGTGTGGAACCTGGATTGACCCAGGAAGTTGGCTTTAAGAGGAAGTGTTTTAGATATGTATGTCAGTTACGAATAAGGGCCATTACAGGAGCCTGAAACGCGTCAACTGTTTGCTTTTTTTCCCATGTTTTTTTAAGCCATTTTAATACTTTTTTCAATAAAGAGAGTGTCTGTTATGCTACTACGCCTTTGAAGATTCTTCTGCGCGAGTGCCGGGATCATCTATTACTTACCGTTTATAAGGTATACCTGACGCCAATTTTTAGAAAGTATCGGACTTTCAGGCGCACTTTACACTGATTTAATGCGCCTAAAACTGGCATAGATACGCCACTTTTCAGACATGTCACCCATGAGGTTTTTTGGTGCACAGAAGTCTATGGAGATAAAAAGGTCACACATCATGAAAAACACTGCAATATCAATATGCTGTTTAAAAAAAAATAATAATAATAATTAACTGACCATAAACAGCACATTCTGGGCGACATGTCCGAAAAATTGCGTCACTGCATCAGTTTTTAGGCGCATTTAATCAGTGTAAAGTGCGCCTGAAAGTAAGATCCTGGTATACCTTGCATAGCAAACTTAATGCACTTAAAAAGTCACATTGTGCAATCTAGGTGCATAGCATATCATTGCTAGTTTATGTAATGCGCCTATTGAGGCACACTGCGTTATGGAGGCGCATAACATATAATTGCTACAATATTTAATGCGCCTTATAAGCGCATTACAATGTGTTGTGCCCGGCGCATAATGCACCTAGTTTTGGTGTATTACAGTTCATTTATATCGAGAATAAAGCGTCAAAAATTTTTTTTATGCAAAATACACCAAAACAATGGCGCATTTTTATTGGGACATGTCGCCCAGAGTGAATAAAATTCTACAAAGTAAAATGCAATGTCAGTATTGTGTTTCATATTTGCTTTTTGGCCTTAAGCTAACATCTGACCACTAGTTTTTGTAAAGAAGCCTAAACAAAACGTGCATGTTGTTAAAAACTAAAGATGTGAATCAACCCTTATTGCAGTAATATCTCATTATTTTGTTTTATAAACACAAAAGATTTTATAAAATAAAGAAGGATACAAACACTCTAAAACTGCACTGCAAAAATAACAATTATACTATGTCAGGCCTGGACTGAAGCACAAGGGAGCAGGGAGATATCCCCAGTGGGCTCCAGGGCATGGCAGGCCTGGGACTGCTTCTTAGAGAGAAAGGCAGCAATAGAGGCAGAACCAAAGAGGCAGAGAGCAAGTCATGTATGTTATGTGCAGTCGTGTGCAGTAGCTGTAGGATGAGCCCCCTAGAATGATCCCCACTATTGGCCTTCAAGAATCAGTTCCAGTTATGGGCTCCAAGACTGAACCCCAGTGGGGGGGCCCAGGCAGACAGTCCGACACTGTATTATGTGCTACAATGCAGCCCTAGGAAAAAACCCTGCTAAATTTCAGTAATTTATTTTGGGTGTCTTGGAGAGTGAACTGATTTGAGAAGTGTCAGAAAATGTAAATGACTTTTGTAACTTTCCATTTATGATCTTGCTGCAACCTTAAAGGGGTTGTCTCACTACAAGGATTGCTTTTTATGTTAAAGATCTTGTAAACACAAGCCACTTTGCAATATGTGTCCATTAGCAGTGTCCTACCTATTCCTAGATATCCCCTCTTGTATGGGCTGCATCAGCTCCTCAGGTTGCTATAGTTACAGTCTTTATCCTAAAATATCAACTCTTTAGCGTATACCACTTAACAAGTCTCCATATAAGCTTGCATGCTGAAACTTCTAAATATAAGTATACTACTTTTCACTTATAATGGATTTGATGATTTTATTGTGTGTCCTAAAGTGTTGGACTGTAAATCGTTTGGAATAAATGTTTCACATATATTAAATAAGAAGAATTTTTGAAGATTTGACTGCTATAATTACAGACCTGTTTGATCTCTCCTGATAGGCTACCAGCACTGGTTGCTATAGCTACAGACCTGGCTTCTACTGCATCCTAGTGGAAGCCAGTAAACACACCCCTGATTTCAAAATTAAACCAAGAAAATAGAACTAAGGAGAGATGAATCAATGTAGTGAGACAACCCCTTTAAGTACATATTTTGGCTCAATTTTATGTATCTGTCTCAAGAAAACCTTTCAGGGGAGTTTTTCTACCCTATCTAAAAACAGGATGCGATAGAGGAGAGAAGCTGAGCTCTGAAATATAGTGTTATATGATTGTGGAGAGAAGCTGAGCTCTGTGATATATAGTGTTATATGATAGAGGGAGAGAAGCTGAGCTCTGTGATATATAGTGTTATATGATAGAGGAGAGGAGCTGAGCTCTGTGATATATGGGGTGTATGATAGAGGAGAGAAGCTGAGCTCTGTGATATATAGGGTTATATGATAGAGGAGAGAAGCTGAGCTCTGTGATATATAGGGTTATATGATACAGGGAGAGAAGCTGAGTTCTGTGATATAAAGGGTTATATGATAGAGCAGAGGAGCTGAGCTCTGTGATATATAGGGTTATATGATAGAGGGAAAGGAGCTGAGCTCTGTGATATATGGGGTTATATGATAGAGGAGAGAAGCTGAGCTCTGTGATATATAGGGTTATATGATAGAGGAGAGAAGCTGAGCTCTGTGATATATAGGGTTATATGATAGAGGGAAAGGAGCTGAGCTCTGTGATATATAGGGTTATATGATAGAGGAGAGAAGCTGAGCTCTGTGATATATAGGGTTATATGATAGAGGAGAGAAGCTGAGCTCTGTGATATATAGGGTTATATGATAAAGGAGAGAAGCTGAGCTCTGTGATATGTAGGTTATATGATAGAGGGAGAGAAGCTGAGCTCTGTGATATATAGGGTTATATGATAGAGGGAGAGAAGCTCAGCTCTGTGATATATAGGGTTATATGATGGAGGAAGAGGAGCTGAGCTCTGTGATATATAGGGTTATATGATAGAGGAGAGAAGCTGAGATCTGTGATATATAGGGTTATATGATAGAGGGAGAGGAGCTGAGCTCTGTAATATATAGGGTTATATGATAGAGGAGAGAAGCTGAGCTCTGTGATATATAGGGTTATATGATAGAGGGAGAGAAGCTGAGCTCTGTGATATATAGGGTTATATGATAGAGGAGCGAAGCTGAGCTCTGTGATATATAGGGTTATATGATAGAGGAGCTGAGCTCTGTGATATATAGGATTATATGATAGAGGAGAGCGGCTGAGCTCTGTGATATATAGGGTTATATGATAGAGGAGAGAAGCTGAGCTCTGTGATATATAGGGTTATATGATCGAAGGAGAGGAGCTGAGCTCTGTGATATATAGGGTTTATATGATAGAGGTGAGGAGCTGAGCTCTTTGATATATAGAGTTATATGATAGAAGGAGAGGAGCTGAGCTCTGTGATATATAGGGTTATATGATAGAGGAGAGGAGCTGAGCTCTGTGATATATAGGGTTATATGATAGAGGAGAGAAGCTGAGCTCTGTGATATATAGGTTTATATGATAGAGGAGAGAAGCTCAGCTCTGTGATATATGGGGTTATATGATAGAGGAGAGAAGCTGAGCTCTGTGATATATGGGGTTATATGATAGAGGAGAGAAGCTGAGGTCTGTGATATATAGGGTTATATGATGGAGGAAGAGGAGCTGAGCTCTGTGATATATAGGGTTCATATGATAGAGGAGAGAAGCTGAGCTCTGTGATATATAGGTTTATATGATAGAGGAGAGAAGCTGAGCTCTGTGATATATAGGGTTATATGATAGAGGAGGGTAGCTGAGCTCTGTGATATATAGGGTTATATGATAGAAGGAGAGGAGTACTATCTTTATCATAACTGACTATACTGTTTATAAAAGATAAAATAGTGACATAAGCACTGATTATGATACATTAGATATAGGGGTTTGTCATCATAGACTTCTATAGCATATCTATAGAATATGCCATCAATGTGTGGTAGGTGCAGGTCGCATCTCTGGAACCTGTACAGTACATATCTTCATAATGGGCCCCCAAAACTCCCGTTCTGAATGTGGAAGTGACTGCCCAAGAGCGGTCTCCCTCCATTCATTTTAATGAGAGTTCGGAGTGCAGCTGAATCAATATGCCATCAAAGTCTATGATTGCAAACACCTTTAGGTTCAACCAAGCACTGGGAGAAGATGTGGATAAAAGGGAGGGATATAGGTAATTTTTTTATTTGGTTTCTAACCTGCCCTGATAAGAAAATATTTTGCTTCTGATCCCAAGTAGCTGTCAGACTGGATCAATATTCAAAACAAGAATTCAATACGGTAGTAGTACTTGAAAGTTTGAGAACCCTTCAGAATTTTCTTTCTTTATGCATTTGACATAAAATAACATCAGACTTTCAAATAAGTCCTAAAAGTAGATAAATAGAACCAAATCAAACTATTGAGCCAAAAATATTAGACTTGGCCATATATTTATTGAGAAAATGATTCAATATAACATATTTGTGAGTGGCAAAAATATGTGAACCTTTAGAGTTAGCAAACAACTTGAAAGTGCTAATAGAATCAGGTGTGAGTGAGCAACCTGTTTTATTTAAAGAACAAGGAGTCTGTTCTTCACAACACATTTGTGGAAGTGTATCATGGCAATAACAAAGGAGATTTCTCAGATCCCCAGGGGAAGAATTATTGATGGTCATCCGGATTAAAAAGCGAGAAAATTGAGGCGTGGCTTAGCAATGGCCATGTGAGGAAGCACATCGCTGAGCTCCTCTCGTCCGTCGGCTCTTCCAGGCGTCTAACCCGATCAAAAATGGGTAAAGCTGCCAAGAAACAGAAGCCCAAGGGCTCCCAGCACCCCAGCTCTGCCCAGGGAGAAATTGGGACCTTTTTTCCGCCGGTCAAGCCGGCAACTTCACTCCCGGCACTCGGTCGCTTGGGCCCACAAGATGGCCGACACCGCACACCATCTCTCTCCCGGTCCCCGGACGGCGACATGCAGCGGAGGGAAGTACAATCTTCCCATCCCTCCCCGAGGCGGCGAGGGACTCGTCACCTTCACCCGGGTCCTTACCTGCTCCTGGACACGGAGACTCCGGGCGCCCGACCTCCTCCTGCTGCGCCTGAGACCCGGGACTCTGACGGCGCTCCTGCATCGCCAGCACAGCGGGGTGAGTCATCTCCAGCAGCTGATGAGAGCCGCGCGTAGCCGGAGCTGCCGGCTCAGGCCACAAACTCTCCCTGTCTGCGGCAGCCTGTCTCCTGCTCCCCATCTGGGCAGCCTGCAGCAGGGGAAATGCCCCAAAGTCTACAAGGGACTATAATAATGGCCCCTGCCTCTCCTGGTGACCCCCCCTCTTCACCTGTGGCCACATGGACACTAGCGCCCCTACAAGGTGCCCCTTATCCTACGCCTGCAGTCACCTGGGCATCGGCGCCTCCCTCAGCGCAAGGGTGCTGCTCTGCGGCCCGGACCCCACAGCTTGTGGGCCTTAGCCAACCTGCTACAGACCACCTGGGCACCTCTCTAGTTCAGTCCAGGCAGCATACAGGAGGGGATAGTGACTCTCAGAATTTCAGAGGCACCCCACTCAGCAGCACTGTCGGCCCGCTTCTGCCTACAGCGGGATCCCCCACCTGGTCCACGGGATTTTCTTGGGGGACGTCGCCCTCACATGCCATGCCGACATCACCAGGGGGCGCGCTGCAGGCGAATGGTCCGCGGGCTCCTGGACCCTACCCAGAGCCCGGTAGTGGGCGATCTTTACCTCTGCACATGGCCTCACCTGCCTACCCATATCCGACCACCAGCCTACAGGACACACCTGCGATCTTCGGAGTATCAATGCAACAACCTGGTCAAATGCACTCCTCTTTTCCTATCAATGACACCCCAGCCCCTCTGGGGGACAACAAGCCGGTGACTCTAGCTGACCTGAAACAATTGCTGCAGTCTCTCCCCTCAAAGAATGATATCTCCACATTGTCTGCACAAATGACCGGGGAATTTGCATACCAGCGTGCAGATCTGTCTTCCGTGCATACGAAAGTGACTGATATGGATCAGGCCCAGTCCCAGACCGCGACTGCTCTTGCTACGGTTTCTGATGAAGTGGCGCAACACTCGGCTCAACTATTTGCCATACAACAACACTTGGATGACATTGAAAACTGCAGTAGGCGCAACAACCTACGCATCAGGGGCCTCCCGGAATCGGTCCCTAATGCTGATCTATTCACAGTGGTCACGGCTATCTTCAACGACCTCTTAGGGCGCCCACCCACAGCTCATATCGAACTGTACAGGGCGCATAGAGCACTAAGACCCCCTAACCCGGATGATCCTAGGCCACGAGATGTGGTGTGCAGGGCACACTTCTTTGCTATGAAGGAGGACATCCTCCTCGAGGCCAGGTGGCGGAGGTCTCTGTCTTTCCAGGGTGCCCCTATCCAGATTTTACAGGACTTGTCGCGCCTCACTCTAGCCCAGAGGGCCACTCTAAAGCCGCTCTTGGATGTCTTGCGGGAAAAGAACATCCCCTTTCGCTTGGGATATCCCTTCGCGCTACATGTGCGCCTACCTAAACAAACTCTTACAATACGCTCAGCAAAGGACATTCCAACGGTGTTACAAGCTCTCCAGATCAAGAATCTGACCTTCTCGGATTGGCCGACCTTGGTTTCTCTAGTCTCCAAACCTCCCCAGCGGAAGAGACGTTTGCAGCTGGTTTCTACATCGCCCAATGCGGCGCCTCCACAGGAGCAACGGGAGATCCCGCGGCGGGGTTCTGGGGCCCCCATGGCTCGGGATCGGCAGCGTTCCC
The DNA here is from genome assembly GCA_025379985.1 of Phyllomedusa bahiana. Classification (NCBI taxonomy): domain Eukaryota; kingdom Metazoa; phylum Chordata; class Amphibia; order Anura; family Hylidae; genus Phyllomedusa; species Phyllomedusa bahiana. Next base: position 45,585 of record JAODAL010013340.1, on the reverse strand, counting down.
CTTCTTCGAACCCTCCTTGAGCCGCCTCTCAGGAACTCTTTAGTGGAAGTGCTCCACACACTGTGGAAAGATGTCCTTCGTCTGGATTGCCCTGGGTGGACACTGACGGTCCCTCAATAGATCCAGGGCTACTATGTTATTTTGTTACGTTCCTTTTTTAGGTGCCACCGTAGTTTCCCTTATACTTATAAGTTCATTCAATAGATGCCTGGTTATCATTGTTATTCTTGTTCAGTGGTACTATAATGACGGTCGAGGGGAGTCCTCTATACTCTCCTGAGCTTTCCACATTCCCCCAGTAGGTGGAACTCCTGCTTTGAGTTCACTCAACTTTGGCAGGATTCTCATTCCCTGAATTTACCTTGTTCAGACACCGCGCAGGACTTTAGTACCTGCTTTTGTGTTGTTGTCTCGTGTTTCCTTTGTCTTAGTGTGTGTGAGTGTGTTGTGTGTGGTGGTTTTTTGTTTTTGTTTTTTTTTTCTCTTTCTTCTTCTCCTTTCTCCTCTCTTTCTTTCTCTCTCCCTCTTTTGCGGCAGTGGTTCCGGAGTTAGCGGCTTGGTTTGGTTCGGTGTGAACTGAAAATGGACCTTCGTGTTGCCTCCTTCGATGCAAAAGGACTGAACACACCAGAGAAACGTGCACAGGTCCTCCACCACTTTCATCGCTCCAGGGCCCAAATCGTATGTCTCCAAGAGACTCACTTCAAGGTAGGACACGCCCCCAATATCAAGAATAAATACTATACTTCATGACACTTTGCCAATTGCTTTGAGTCCCGGTCCAGGGGGGGTCACCATAGCCATTCACCGGTCTCTGGCGCATCAGGTTGTCAGTTGCACGGTGGACCCAGAGGCTCGATACCTCATATTGGTTCTCCCTATCAGTGCGCAGCTATTCACCATTATTAATGCTTACGCCCCGAATGTGGGCCAGGCCAGTTTTTTTTGAATCTTTGGTCGGCATTTCTCTCCCGTTAGCCCAGGGGATTGTTATACTTAGTGGTGACTTTAATATTACGCTTGATCCCACTCTGGATAACTCCTCTGGGAAATCTGCATTAGCTTACTCCGCTATCAGGAAGGTGAAAAGAACCTTCTCATTTCTTCAGCTCTGTGATGCCTGGAGGATCCTGATTACTCCTTCTTTTCTCCCTCTCACGGCTCATATAGTCGTTTAGACTATATCATGGTGCAGCATTCTGCCTTGCCTATGTTGGTTTCTGCCTCCATCGGGAACGTTTTGTGGTCGGACCATGCTCCAGTGTTCTGCTCTTTTCGACTCCCTGGCACGCGAGAGAGAGTCTGGAATTGGAGGTTAAATGAGTCTCTTCTTTTGGACACCCTGTGTGTCACGGACATTGAGAACCAGATCTCCCAATTCCTGACCCTCCACTCCTCTGACCCCACTCCTAGGGCAAACCCAATGGAGGCACTTAAATGTGTTGCTCCGGGGTTTCTTATTAAACATGGCTCCGCTTAAAAGAGAAAGGCGGCCACCCTTAAAAAATGCTCTTTCCAAGGTCTCCACACTGGAGGCACTGCACAAAGATGCTCTCTCGCCTACGGTCCTTCGGGAACTGCAAACTGCACGATTGGAGGTGCGCCGTCTTTTGGAGGCCTTATGGGACCACCTTCACCAGAAATGTCGCAGCTCCTTTTATGAATATGGTAACAAATGTGGGCGGATGTAGGCCAAGGCAGTTCGCTCCCAAATGGCCCAATCCCATTTTCACTCCATCAAGACCTCTTCGAATTCCATGGTTCATACCACGGAGGAAATTGCCCAAACCTTTCATTCATTCATTCCAAGTTACATAACTTACCACCCCCCCCTCCAATCCCAACCAACCGGGCGTGTTTCCACACCCATCCCTGGCATCCAGGATCCCGGATTCGGCTGCTGGGCTTTTGGAGGAGCCATTCACTCTGATGGAGCTGCAGGAGGTCATTAAGGATCTCCCAGGATGGAAAAGCCCAGGGTCGGGTGGCTATACGGGACCATTTTATAAGACCTTCCGAGATCTCCTTAGCCCTATGCTTTTGGACGCCTTTAACTCCATCACAGCTGATAATCACTTCCCTGCTCAAGCGACGTTAGCTCATGTCGCTATCATTCCCAAACCTGGTAAGGACCCTCAATGTTGTGGCAGCTACCGTCTTATTTCATTGTTAAACGTAGATTTGAAAATATACGCGAAGCTGACTGCCAACAGACTCAATCCCCTCTTGACTTCGATAGTTCATCCGGACCAGGTGGGCTTTGTTCCGGGCAGAAAGGCGCGCGATAATACGCTTAAAACATTAGAAACTTAATCACATGCACGCTCCCGCAAGATCCCGCTGGTGGTGCTGTCATTGGATGCGGAGAAGGCGTTCGACCGCATTTTGTGGCCTTCTCTACATCAAACTCTCTGTCATCTGGGTCTGGGCCCGGGTTTCTTAGCTAAGATTGCAGCCTTATATCGTGCGCCCTCTGCCCGTCTTAAGGTCAACGGTGCCTTGTCCGCTCCCTTTTCCCTATCTTAAATGGACCGAAAACGGTTTTCCCCTGTCTCCGTTGCTGTACGTTCTGGTGATGGAGAGTCTGATGGCAGCTATCAGATCAAACCCAGATGTTAAGGGAATTACTGTTGGGGCTCAGGAGTATAAATGTTCAGCGTTTGGCGATGACCTTTTGGTCTACGTTACTAGTCCACATATCTCCCTCCCAGCTCTGATGGCCGAAATCAGAAACTCTGGGAATTGGTCAGATTTTAAAATAAATTTTTCCAAGTCTGAGGTCCTTGGCATTGGGATTACTGCCCAAGAACAGACTTCCATACAGTCCAACTTTTCTTTTAAGTGTTCTAGACCGGGTATATCGTACCTGGGGGTGCACATTTCTGAAGACTTGTCGAAACTCTTCGCTAATAACCTCCTCCCTCTGTTACGTACAGCTAAGCGGGACCTGGATAGCTGGCAGAACAAGGAATTGTCCTGGTTTGGCAGAATCAATTTATTAAAAAATGTCCATTCTCCCTAGGTTTTTATACCTCTTTCAAACCATCCCCATACACATTCCGGCCCAGTTTTGGAAAGCCTTAAAAGATGCTTCACGGCCTTCGTGTGGTCCGCGCGAAGACCGCGAATAGCATATGACACATTAACAAGGCCTAAGGCTGCGGGGGGGGGCACGGGGTTGCCCGACTGTAGATTGTTTTATCTGGCCTCAGCTTACTCAAGGTTTTTGGTGTTGGTTAATGATGGAGATAACAAATTGTGGGCCACTTTGGCAGAGGACCTTAGCTCCTCTGCGGTGGCGGTTCTCCTCTGGACCTGGACTCCTGCATTGGGCGACAGCATGTCCTCCTCTTTCTGCGTAAAACAGACCCCGTCCATCTTGACTCTTATGAAACTCCCACACTCTCATAGACGAGAGGGCCCCTGTGTACCTCTTACTGATAACCCCGATTTCCTCCGGGTATCTCGCCAAATGTTTCTTGGGTAGGACGAAAGGCTCCCCGCGCCTCTGCCCGGTGACCCTCTGAAGGGAAATTGAGATCACTTGGCGATATCTTTGGAGGGAACTCAGTCCCTGCCACTGCTTCTTTTCAGCTTATCCAGCTGTCCCATTTCCTTCATAGGATCAAGCCTAGGTTTCACTTAACTAGGCCACTCACGGCTTTTGAGTCGGCTGTGGTATTGTCCGTAAGCACGAGACATTGTCTGTCATTTCTGTATAAATTATTGCTTTCTGGCAGGCCCAGCCCCTCTTTTCCCTCCTTTTGCCTTAAGTGGGAAGGAATTTGGCCCTTTCCTTCACTTCCGCCCAATGGGAGCACTGTTTTTCAGATGGGCCCATAAAGTGTTGATGGCGTCCAGGCACCAGGAGACCCGCTACAAATCCTCTCTCCTGGGACAAGGGTTCCCTCTACGCGCATAAAATCTTCCCCCCCACCCCAGATGTATGCTGGAGATGTGGAAAGGAAAGGGGACTATGTCCCATGTTTTGGGGGGGATGCACCGTGTTACGTAAACTTCTGGGTTCGGTCTGGAATCCCTTGAGGAAATTACCGGAGTCTCGATCCCAAATACTCCGGAGGCACTGCTGCTTTTCATGATTCCAATGTCTGTTGATAAATTCAAAAAATCTCTTCTTAAGCATCTGCTTCAGGCCACCAAAACGGTGATCCTGCGTAAGTGGAAATCGAATGTCCCGCCTTAAATTGACGAATGGTTTGTGGAAATTGGGATTGTGAGGCGAATGGAGGAGCTAATTTCCCGAACCCCTGAACAGCTAGATAAATTCAACAGAACTTGGTGTCATTGGTCCCCTTTTTCAGAAACTCCCCCTGTTTCTCTCCATTACTTCCTAAAACACCCGCTCTTAAGGGAGAGCGCTTTTCTTCCCCCTCCCCCCCCCCCCTTATTTTTTTCTCTCTCTTTTTCCTCCCTGTATGTTTCATAGGTCTGTTTTTGTTTTATGTGTGGTGCGGATTTGCTGTTCGAGAGTAATAACTCGTTTGTCTTTGTTTCGTCTCAGTCCTGTTATTGGCTATTCAGTCATGCAACAGTGATCTTTGACCGTTCTATGCGTTCTATTTGAAAGGACATTTATAATTTCTCTCTCCTTTATGGTATTGGTTGGTATGGTTATGGTATCCTTTATGGTATTGCCTTTTATGTTAAGAGGGGCACTCATCTTCATTATTATTGATATTTTAAAATGTATGCCCCTATCGGTAGGGATAGTTTTCCCTATATGTATTGATATTTCATCGTTGTTACCATAACAGTATCTTTGTTGCCTTTATACTACCATGGCTCTGTGCCTGTAAACACTTATTGACCATTTATTTTTATTTTTTTATTTTTATGTTCTGCACATACTTGAATACCTGATCCTTTGATTTGTTTATCAATAAAACTTTCTTGAATTTAAAAAAAAATAAATAAATAAAAAAAAGCGAGAAAAATATTCTCTAAAGAATTTGGGGCATCATCTATGAATTCACATCTGCCATTTTTTTACTTGGCGCCGACACACCTGTTTTAAATATAGATAGAGGAGTGTATTATATGACAGTATGAATGAAAGTTTAATGCGCCAAACTTTGTATGGCAGTTGAGCATCAAAATTTGACGCATTCCAGGCGCATTAAAATGTGTTGTGCCATCTATAGGACAGTGCGCCAGCAGTTTTCTGGTGCGATATACACCGAAAAAATACTGCATGCGAATTCATGGATGTCCCCCTTGGTTTCAACCAATTCATAGTCACATTATGTACAAATAAGTGGTTGACCACAAAGACCACGCCAAGAGCAAGGGGTATAATAGGTCACATAGAAACCAAAGGTAACCTGTAATCAACTAAAGGCCTTTCTGACATTAGGTAATGTGAGTGTTGATGAGTACACCATCAGGAAGACACAGTACTACAGCAATGTAGTACATGGTAGAATTTCAAGGAGAAAGCCACTGCTCTCCAAAAATAATTGCTGCCTGTCTATTGATGGAAGAGTATTGAAGTAATGATGCTATAAATATGTAAAACATGTAGGTGGTAGCATCATACTTTGGGCCTCTTTTGCAGCATCTCAGCTGGGACGACTTGTCTATATTGATTGAACATTGAATTCTGAACTATACTATTCTAAATGTAAAGGTCAGGATATCTGTATGTAAGATGAATCTCAAGAGAGTATAGGTCATGCAATAAGATGGCAAAGCACAGAAGTCATGCTACGAAAGAATGGTTAAAGAAGAATAAAAGTAAGTTTTCTAGCGACCAAGTCCTAACCTTAGTCCAATAGAAATGTTGTGGAATGACTGCAAGCAAGCAGTTCATAGGAGGAAATACACCAAAATAATATAGAGGAGTTGTACAGAGGAATGGGCTAAAATTCTTTCAGGCTAATGTGCAGGGGATTGTGCAGCTGCAGAAGTGGAGAGCCTGCTGTCAGTGACAGCCAGGCTCTTCAGAGAAAAGGCAGGAATCGTTTAATACTGTCATTGCTATAAAAAAAAATCAATGAGCGTCATGCATACTGCTCAGCAGAAAGCCTTTGGGCATGCAGCTTCTATAACTGGTAACTGCATGATCATGAGAGTCATGTTATTGCAGGAGGGGCTGGATTTCAATAGACCACCATAAGCTCTGCAGTGAATTCTGGCAGATGGATGTTCTTTGTAACTATATGTCTGCTCCAGCTACAGGAGAAATCTGAAGTTAAAAAAAATGTTGTTATGCACAAGTGAGCCCCAGGGACTTCTTCTGACTCTATGAGGTCAGTATATGTCAAATAAATAGAAAAAAAAGACAAATCAATATAAACAGAACCTGGAAATACACTGACAGCCCAAAGCACAACTGTTACCCCGGTACCCTACATATAAAATATCTAAAAATAATATTATACAGATTAACTAGACAAATTAAGAATCGTGATGCTGTGGCACAGAAAGTTATCTCAACTCTTTCAATGCTTTTCTATGGCTTTTGATGTGATCCAAGAACAGATAAAATGGAAATCCAAGATATCATCAAGGTAAACTTGACTACAGCTGTATAAATAAATATAAAAACATTTGCAACACAAAGGTGATACAGTTTCCAACCTGTTGGCTATTAACAACACGGATACAAAATGAAGAGACATTTCTTTTTTATTTTCACCATTTTCCCTGGTATTATAAAGAAAAAAAATTTAATGTAAAAAAATATACAAAATAAAGCCTATTATATCACATAAAAATATCAAAAAATTAGAGGAGTAACCAAGTGCAATAAAGTGTTATCACTTTCAAACCTGCATGTATTAAGAAAAAATGAAAATGTGCCTGGTGAGGAAGTGGTTAATAAGGGTACAACATATACGTGTACAGCAGTCATACAAATCAATAACTTCTATGGGAGTACTTTTCCCTGCATTTGGTAGACTGATAAAATAAAACCTGGGTTCACAAGTTCGGCATTTCTGAATTGAATTTTTTCTGGCATGTAATTGGTACTAGTTGCCCTTCCTTACCAACCATTTACTCTAGATAACTCATTGACTAAGCTCACTGACATTAATCAGTGTATGGAAGCCAAAAGATACAGTCAGCACACACTTTCCACTCTGGACGGGATCCACTCCGCTGTTTGACATCCGAGCACAAAGATAAAAATGATTGTGTTGACAGATTGGGCTGGAATCAGAGATATGAGATATGGAGTAATGTAACATAATACTGTCTAACTCTTAGGTAATGTTAAGTTGGACAACACTGAAGAAATGATTGTTTTATACAATGTAAAGTAGCTTTTATAACAGTTTAATTTGGTGTCCTCTCAAAATAACTAAGCACACAGCTATTAATGTCTAAACCACTAGCAACAAAAGTAAGTACAGCCCAAAGTGAAAATGGACAAATTGTGCCCAAGTTGCCATTTTCCTTCCATGGTGTCATGTGTCTCATTAGTGTTGCAAGGTCTCAGGTGTGAATGGGGAGAAGTTGATTTCTGTTTGTGGATATATCTATCAAACTCTCTCATAACGGTCACTGGAAGTTCAACATGGCTCCTTATGGCAAAGAACTGTCTGAGGATCTGAGGAAAAAAAGAATTGTTGCTGTACACAAAGATGGTCTGGGCTATAAGAAGATTGAGAACACCCTGAAACTGAGCTGCAGCACGGTGGGCAAGACCAGCTCAGCGTCATATCCAGAGATTGTCTTCTCAAAATAGATGTATGAGTGCTGCCAGCATTGCTGCAGAGGGTAAAGGGGTGAGGGATTAGTCTGTCAGTGCTGAGACCATGTGCCGTACATTGCATCAGATTGGTCTGCACGGTTCTCATCCCAGAAGGAAGCCTCTTCTAAAGATGATGCACAAGAAAGCCTGCAAACAGTTTGCTGAATCCAAGCAGACTAAGGACATGGATTACTGGAACCATGTCCTTCATGATCTGGGGTTGCATGAGTGATGCCGGCTGTGGGGAGCTACAGTTCATTGAGGGAACCATGAATACCAACATGTACTGTCACATACTGAAGCAGAGCATGATCCCCTCCCTGCTGGGTTGTAGGACAGTATTCCAACAGGATAATGACCCCAAACACACCTCCAAGATGACCACTGCCTTTCAAAAGAAAATGAGGGTAAAGGTGCTGGACTGACCAGGCAGGTCTCCAGGCCTAAACCCTACTAAGCATCTGTGGGGCATCCTCAAACAGAAGGTGGAGGAGCACAAGGTCACAGTATCCACCAGCTCCGTGATGTCGTCATGGAGGAGGGAAGAGGATTCCAGTGGCTGCAACCTGTGAAGCTCTAGTGACCTCCATGCCCAAGAGAGTTAAGGCAGTGCTGGAAAATAATGGTGGCCACACAAAATATTGACTCTTTGGGCACAATTTGTCCATTTTCACTTAGGGGTGTACTCACTTTTGTTGTCAGCAGTTTAGACATTGATGGCTGTGTGTTGAGTTATTTTGAGGACACACCTAATGTATACTGTTATACAAGCTGTACCCTGACTACTTTACATTGTATCAAAGTGTCATATCTTCAGTGTTGTCCCATGAAAGATAGAATACAATATTTAAAAAATGTGAGGGTACTTTTTTGGTAGATACCGTACATAGAAAAGACTTCAGGTAAGTTGTCAAGGCCACAGGTACAGGCTTAGACTGGTCCACAAAGGATTCTGTGAAGCTCCCAATGGGCCGCGAGTTCCATCAGCAGCGGGTCCAGGCGAGACGTCAGTGTGCAAGACTGAACCCGCCACATCTTTTCAACTGTATGTGCATCCTCAGTTATCCTTGTTATCAGCTTTCTGCATTCCAGACTGAGGAGTATGCGGTGCAGGAGGTGTGACACAGCGATATTCTCATTCCTCCAGTGTCGCTGTAGCTCACGCCGGATACTAGCTCCTGGATATATATATACAGGCAGCCCCTGACTTACACCGCTCCGACTTACATCTGTTCCCTAGTTACAAACGGAGACTTAGGGGCCGTTCACACGGCTGATTTGCGCACGGATTTCAACCGTACTGCTCACCGTATTTGCGCTGCAGTACGGCTGAAATCCGTCTCTGTCATTACGGTAATCCATAGTTCTCATAGAGAACTATGGATTCCGTCTCTCTTACCTGCTCGGCGAATCCGCTGGGCGGGGAGAAAGGGACATGTCAATTATTAACGGTGTGTACACGCCGTGAATGATGCATGTCTATGGGGCCGGCGAGCTGCCGGACCCCCGCCCCGCTCCCGCTACACAGCTGCTGGCGTAATTGCGGGGCGAAATCCGTCCCCGCAATTACGTCAGCAATAAGCCGTGTGAACTAGCCCTTATGTGGCATGCAGGCACTTGTAGTTCCATGTTCTACAACAAATAGTAGCTGTGGAACTACAAGTTTCAGCATCCCCAAAAAAATTTTTTGGGGAAAAAAATTTTGGGAAATTTTTTTTTGGGGGCCCCCCAAATTTAAAAAAAACCCCGGGCCCCCAAAAAAAAAAAACCCCCCTTTTTTTTTTTTAAAAAAAAAAAAAATTTTTTTTAAAAATTTTAAAAAAAAAACCCCCCCAAAAAATAAAAAAAAAAAGGGGGTTTTTTTTTTGGGGGGTTTTTAAAAAAAAAAAAAAAAAAGGGGGGGGGAAAAAGGGAAAAAAAAGGGTTTGGGGGGGAAATGGGGGGGGTTTTTTTTTTTTGGGGGAAAGGGGTTTTTTTTTAAAGGAAACCACCCCCCTTTTTTTTTTGGGGTTTAAAAAATTTTTTTTCCCCCCCCGGGGGGTTTTGGGGGGAAAAGGGGCCGGGGAAAAAAAAATTTAAAAAAAAAAAAAAAAAAAAAAAAAAAACAGAAAAAAAAAAAAAAAAAAAAAAAAAAAAAAAAAAAAAAAAAAAAAAAAAAAAAATAAGAAAGAAAAAAATTAAAAAAATAAAAAAAAATAAAAAAAAAAAAAAAAAAAAAAAAAAAAAAAAAAAAAAAAAAAAAAAAAAAAAAAAAAAAAAAAAAAAAAAAAAAAAAAAAAAAAAAAAAAAAAAAAAAAAAAAATATGAAAGAAAAAAAAAAAAAAAAAAAAAAAAAAAAAATTTAAAAAAAAAATAAAAAAATTAAGAACTAAAACAAAAAAAAAAAAAAATAAAAAAAAATTTGAAAAAAAAAAAAATAAAAAAAAATTAAAAAAAGAGTTAAAAAAAAAAAAAAAATAAAAAATTAAAAAAAAAAAAAAAAAAAAAAAAAATTAAAAAAAAAAAAAAAAAAAAAAAAAAAAAAAAAAAAAGTAATGTAAAAATTTAAAAAAAAAAAAAAAAAAAAAAAAAAAAAAAAAAAAAAAAAAAAAAAAAAATTTTTTTTTTAAAAAAGGTGTAAAAAATAAAAAAAAAAAAAAAAAAAAAAAAAAAAAAAAAAAACCAAAAAAAAAAAAAAAAAAAAAAAAAAAAAAAAAAAAAAAAAAAAAAAAAAAAAAAAAAAAAAAAAAAAAAAAAAAAAAAAAAAAAAAAAAAATAAAAAGAAAAAAAAATAAAAACAAAAAAAAAAAAAAAAAAAAAAAAAAAAAAAAAAAAAAAAAAAAAAGGGGGGAAAAAAAAAAAAACCAAAAAAAAAAAAAAAAAAAAAAAGATACAAGAAAAAAAAAAAAAAAAAAAAAAAATTGAAAAAAAAAAAAAAAAAAAAAATTTTTTTTATATTAGATATTTAAAAAAAAAAAAAAAAAAAAATTTTTTTTTTTGGAAAAAAAAAAAGGGAAAAATTTTTCCCCCCCTTTTTTTTTTTGGGGGGTTCCCCGGGGGGGGGAAAACCCCGGGGAAAAGGGGGGGGTTTTTTTTTGGGGGGGGAAAAAAGGGGGGGGGGGGTTTTTTGGGGGGTTTTTTTTTTTAAAAAACCCAGGGCCCAAGCGGGGAAAAATTTGGGGAAAATTTTTTTGGGGCCCAAATTTGGGAAAAAAAAAAGGGGGGGCCCGGGGGCCCCGGGGGTTTTTTTTAAAAAAACCCCGGGGGGGGGTTTTTTGGGGTTAAAAAAAAACCCCCCAAAAAAAAAGGGGTTTGAAAAAAAGGGGAAAAAAGGGGGGGGGGGCCCCCCCCGAAAAAACCCCCCAAAAAAGGGGGCCGGGGTTCCCCCCAAAAAAAGGGGGCCCCCCCCCCCCCAAAAAAAAAAAAAAGGGGAAACCCCTTTCCCCCGGGGGGTGCCCCCCCCGGGGGGGTGGGCCCCCAAAAACCCCCCCCTTTTAAAACCCCAAAAAAAAAAGGGGGGGAAAGGGGATTCCCCCCAAAGGGGGAAAGGGCTTTTGGGGGAAACCCCGGGGGGGGGGTTTTAAAGGGAACCCCCAAAAATTTTTCCCCCCCCCCAAAAACCCCCCAAAAATTTTTTTTTTGGGGGGGGGGGGCCCCGGGGACCCCCCCCCCGGGGGGGGCCCCCGGGGGGGGAAAAAAAGGTTTTCCCCCTTTTTTGGGGCCCAAATTTTTTGGGGGGGTTTTCCCCTTTTTTGGGGTTTTCTGGGGGCCCCCCCGGGGCCCAAAAGGGGGGGGGGGGGGGGCCCCCCGGGGGGGTTGTGGGGGGGGGGGCCCCAAAAAAAAAGGGTTTCCCCGGGAACCCCCCCGGGGGGGAAAAGGGGAAACCAAAGGGGGGGGGGGGGTTTTGGGGGGAAAAGGGGGGAAATTTCCCCAAAAAAAACCCCCCCCCCCCTTTTTTTGGGGGGGAAAGGGGGGAAACCCCCAAAAAATTTTTTCCCCCTTTCCCCTTTTTGGGGGGTTTTTTTCCTTTTTGGGGGGCCCCTTTTTAAAAAAAGGGGGTCGGGGGGGGGTTTTTAAAAAAAGGGGACCCCCGGGAACCCCCAAATCCCCGGTTTTTTAAAAACCCCCCCGGGGGCCCGGCCCAAAAAACCCCCGGCGTTTCCCCTTTTTTTAAAGGGGGGCCCCCCCCCCCGGGGGTTTTTGGGAAAAAAAACCCCCCCCCTTTTTGGGGGGGGTTTTTTTTAAAAACCGGGGAAAAGGGGGTTTTTTCCCTTTTTGGGGGGGGAAAAAAAGGGGCCCCAAAATTTTTTTTTTTTGGGGGCCCCGGGAAAAGGGGGGGGGCCCCTTTTGGGGGGGGGGGGAAAAAATTTTAAAAGGGGGGGGGCCAGGGGGTTTTCCCCAAAAAAAAAGGGAAGACCCGGGAAAGGGGGGGAAAAAGGGGGGGGGGGCCCCCCCCCCGGGGTTTTTCCCCGGGGGGGGAAAAAAAATTTGGGGGGGGGAAAAAAAAAAAAGGGTTGGGGGGGGCCTTTTTTTTTTGGGGGGTTTCCCCCTTTTTGGGGGCCCCAAGGGGGGGGGGGGGAAAACCCCTTTTTCCCCGGGGTTTTCCCCTTTTTGGGAAAAAACCCCCTTTTTTTTTCCCCCCCCTTTTTTTAACCCCTTTAAAAAAAATTTTGGGGGGGGCCGGGTTAAACCCCCCCCCCCCCAAAAAAAAAAAAAACCCCCCCCCGTTCCCGGGCCCCCCCGGGCCCCCCCCAAAAAAAAAACCCCCCCCCTTTAAAATTTTTAAAACGGGGAACCCGGGGTTTTTTTAAAAAACCCCCCTTTTTTTTTAAACCCCGGTTCCCCTTTTTAAAAAATTTTCCCCAAAAAAACCCCCAAAAAGGGGGGGGGGGGGCCCCCCCCCCCAAAACCGGGGGTTTAAAAAGGGGGGGGTTTTGGGGGGGTTTTTCCCCTTTTTTTAAAAAAGGGGGGGGGGAAAAATTTTCCCCCGGGGGGGGGAAAAAACCCTTCCCCGGGGGCCCCAAAAAAACCCCCGGGGGGGGTTTTTTTAAAAACCCCTTCCCCCCCAAAAAAAACCAGGGGGGGGAAAAAAAAAGCGGGGGGGGGGTTTTTGGGGTTAAACGGTGGGGGGGGGTTTTTTTGGGGGCCCTTTTTTGGGAAGGGGAAATTTAAAAGGGGGGGTTTTTGGGGGTTTTTGGGGGTTTTTGGAAAAAAAAATTCCCCCCCCGGTAAAAAAAAAAAATTTAACCCCCCAAAAAACCCCCGGGGGGGGGAAAAGTTGGGGCCCCCCCCAAAAAGGGGGGGGAAAAAATTTTTTTTTAAAAAAGGGGGCCCCCCGGGGGGAAAAAGGGTTTTCCCCCAAAGGTTTTTTTTTTTTTTTTAAAAAAAAATTTTTTTAAAAAAAAAAGGGTTTTTAAAAGGGGGTTTTTGGGGTTCCCGGGCCCGGGGGGGGGAAAAAGGAAAAAAAAATTGGAAAAAAAGGGGGTTTTGGGGGGGGGCCCAAAACCCCGGGGGGAAATTTTATTTTTTTTTGGGGGGTTTTTTTTCCCCTTTTTTGGGAAAATTTAAAGGGGGGGGGGTTGGGGCGGGGGCCTAAAAAATTTAAATTTTTTAAACCCCCTTTTTTTTTTTGGGGGGCCCTGGGGGGGAAAAAAAAGGGGGGGGGGAAAAAAATTTTTTCCCCCCGTTGGCCCTTTTTTTTGTCCTTCCCTTTGGCCTACATGGGGTCCGGGGAACATTCAGGGATGTTTTGGGCGTCATCCTACAGCCCCATAAAAAAAATATGCGTCGGCATATTTGGTTGAAATTTTGGTTTTGGGATTTTGTACGGACTGGGAAAACCCCCCTACCCAGAGTAAAAGGGCCCCGTCTTAGTTTCCATAAAGGGGAGCAAAGGGGTTAAAATGCCAACCCCCCAATTTTGTGTGGGCCCTAGGGGGGAGGAGGCTCGCCTTTTCTAGGCTTTGAAAATCGGGGAGGGGGGGCATCAAGCCCCGAAGGGGCAAACTTTTAAGGGCCCAAATTGGGGAAATTTGGGCCCCCAAACCCGGGTTTCCCAAGAAAACAGGTCAGGGTTTTCTTGGTTCGCAGGGTACCTTGGGGGGGATTTTGTGCCCAACTTTGCCTCCATAGCAGCCCTTTTACAGACTCTCACAAAAGGATCCCAAATCCATATGGTCAAGTGGAACCCCGGGGGGCCGAACTTGCTTTTAAAAATTGAAAAAAGGTAAATCTGCAAGAAAAACCCGGGGCTCGTTTTCGCCAAACTTCCAAAAGGAATTTTTTGGTCCAGGCAGACGCTGAGGTGGGAAATTAAAGGGGTGTTTCCCGTCACAGTTGGTTGAGGGGGAAAAAGAACACCCGGGGGAGTGTACCTCAGCGGAAAAACTGGGCGGCGGCCGGGAAAAAAAAAATTAGCCATAGTAAAAGAGGAATGGGTGGCCCTTAAGTGGGCATTGAAGGGGGATGCGCTACTACCCGGGTAGGTAGACCCTTTAAAAAAAATCACGGGGGAAAAAACCCTTCACCCCCTAAAATGGGGTTGGGCAAAAACAAAGGGGAAAAAAAAAAGCAAAAAAGGGGGACCCGGGGGGTTCCCGGCCCCCTACGGACTTTAAATTTTCTGTAGAAAATCGCCCGGGGCCAACCCAAACAAAAAGCGGATTTCACTTTCGCGGGGGGCATAACTTTATGGCACAAAGTGCTCCGCCCCACGGTAAGAGCAGAGGGGGGGGATATGTTTGGGGCCCCAGCTGGGAAGGGGTTTCAAAAGGGAGTATATATTTATTTCCCCGCAAGGGTTTTGGACATTATGTCTGGGGGGGCCCCGGAGCATTTCCACCAAGAAAAAAGGGAGCCTTGGGGGGGGTTTAAAGGCCCTTTTATAAATAGATGTCGACCCGTACAAACTGGGACCCCAAAGTTTAATCCGTTAGTATGGGGTAACCCCGGCCCTTCCCGGGTTGGCCTTTCATTGGGAGTAAGCAAAAAAGCGGGTGGGGTGCTTACCCCCCCATGGCTCCCCGCCAGGATTTTTCCCGGCTGGGTTAAAAAGGGCAGCAGGTAAGGGGACTGGGGGCGGATGTTTCCCCCCAAATTTTACCTTCTGGGCTGGAGGTTTTTCACCTGGGAAAAAACCAGTTTTTAGGGGCCAAATGGGGATAGTGAGGGAAACTTAACCCATTGTTTTTTAAGCGCTAGACGAGCAAGTCTTTTTTTTTTTGGTTGGGTTTTCTGTGCATGTTTGCCATTGGTTTTTGTTTTTGCTGTTTAAATAAAACCCCCGGAGCCAAAAAAGCCGTTTGTCCCCCGAATTCTGCCCCTTTTCCCCTTGCCTGGAAGAATCATGCGGGTTTATTTAAGAGCTGTGCGGCTACAAGGGATGTTGTGAAAATATATATTTATTTATATTTTATATTTATTTTATTTTATATTTATAAATATATATTTTATTTAAAAAAAAATTTTTCATTTGACCCACCTATTTTTTTACCAAAACCACCCCAATTCCCTTCAGGGATTTTTGGGATCACCTTGCTTTCCTGGAACTTGAAAAGCCTATTTTTTGCATCCAGAAGAACTGGGGGGTAGCTGTTTTAAATTGTGCCCCGAACCTTAAACCTTTACACTACAAACCAAAATTTTTTAACCAATTTCAGTGACCTTTGTAGTATACCAGGGGTAAACAGGTCTGAGACAGAAAATTGATTTTAGTGCAAGTTACATTTAAGGACTCAAAGGTGATGTATTTTCTGATGTTTCACTTTCCTTATTCTTCTCTATCCGGCCCAAACCATTATGAGGTTTTCTGTCAGCCATGACTAATTCCTGCAGAATTTACCCCCCAAAAGAATTTTGAAAACCCTTTTTTTTCCAAACTTATATAACCCACGTACCCTATTTGGGGGGGAAAGGTTTTTACCTACATAAAATTTCTGGGGGGGGTTTTTTTAATAATTTTGGGGTCTTTTATAGAAATGTTTTGGTGACCTGTTTTTCTATGATAGTAAAGTCAGATGCTGTAGGAGATGGGAAGTACCCGAAGTAATAAAAATTAATTTAAAAAATTATTTCTCTCTCATTATTCTGGCATCATTTTTTAAACATCTCATATTTTTAGGACATTATGAGGCTCTTAAATTTTGTAGCAAATTTTAACATTTTCAAGAAAATTTGTAACACTGATTTTTTTAAGGACCAGTCCCGTTCTGATGTGGTTTTGAGGGGCCCTTATGTTAGACACACCCGTAAATGACTTCATCTAAGAAACTGTACCCCTCAAGGTATTCAAAACAACACTTATAAAGTTTGTGATCCCTTTAGGTGTTTCACAGAAATTAAAGTAAAGAAGAGGTGACATTTCAAAATTTCACTTTTCTTGCAGATTTAAAATTTGTATCCATTATTCACTGGAACATGTAGCTGATAACAGGGAAATTTAACTCAATATTGATTCCCCAGTTTCTGCCATTTTTAGAACTATCTCATATGTGGCCCTAGTGTGCTATTTGACTCAAGCGTCAGAGAGGTAGGACCACATACGGGATTTTAGGGTCTCATTTTCATTAGGATATACAGCTCTGGAAAAAATTAAGAGACCACTGCACAGTTTTCTAAACATCAGCATCTCTCCATGTCTGACAGCCGTTCCATTCCAGTGTCAATTGAATTCCAACCAAAGTCCACCTCATTCTACTTAATGTGCTTCTGATTAGGTGATCACCTGATCCAAATCTTATTTAATGAAGGAAAGTATAAAAAAACCCTGCTAAGAATGGGCCAAAAGGAATTTGAATGAAAAAATCATGGTTTTTCCACCAAATATTGATTTCTGAACTCTTGCTGACTTAAAACATTAGTCTTATTGTTTCTAAAGAAATATGAACTTGTTTTCTTTGCATTATTTGAGGTCTGACAGCATTGTTTCTTTTTTATTATTTTGAAGATTTCTTATTTACTGCAAATAAATAAAAAAAAATTTGCTTTGAATTTCGGAGACATGTTGTCAGTAGTTTATATAATAAAATAACAATATACATTTTTCTATAAAAATTTACCATTGAAGAGAAAAATCAGAGAAACTGAAAATTTTGCAGTGGTGTCTTAATTTTTTCCACAGCTGTGTTTTAGGTACCAGTCCAGGTGCTTAATAAACGCCCCTAAAAAGACCTAATTTGGAAAACTACACCCCTTCAGGAATATATCCAGGAGGGCAGTTAGTTTATCAACCCGACAGGTTAACATTAGGCTGTGAAAATAACAAATTTTATTTTTTTCCAATAATCTCCAGTATCAGCTGAAAATGTTTCATTTTTACAAGGAATCCTGGAAAAAAGCACCTCAAAATTTATTACACTATTTCTTCCAAGTTTGGAAATATCGTATAAATTTGCAGATTTTAAATTTTTATCCATTATTCCCTGGAACACGGTAGATGTGACCAGGATAATACAATTTAATATTGATTCCCCAGATTCTGCCGTTTTCAGAGATATGTGGCCCTAGTGCATTATTTGGCTCAACCACAAGCCTCAGAGTAAGAGGAGCACTTACTGGACTTTGGGGTCTCGATTTCATTTAGGCGCCATTACAAGTTTGCTGACAACTTAATCTGTTAAAACTTAATAAACATCTCTAAAAAGACCTCATATTGCAAACTACACCCAGGGGTGCAGTGAGTATATCAGTCCTACAGGTGTTTCACAAATTTTTTTTTTAGCATTAGGCTATGAAAATTAAAAATTTATTTTTTTCCAACAATCTGCAATTTTAGCTTAAAATGTTTCATTTTTACAAGGAATCCTGGAAAAAAAGCCCCCAAATTTTGTTACACAATTTCTTCCAAGTTCAGCAATACCCTACATGTGGGTGTACACTGCTGTTTGGGCACATGTTGTATTTGCAAAGTACCAGAACAGGTGAAACCTTCCAGAAGTCACCCATTTTGGATTTAACACTACTCAGAGATATCATCTAGGGGTGTATTGTGCAATTTGAGTGCACAGGTGTTCCACAGTTTTTTGTAGCTTAGTGCCATGAAAATAAAAAAAAATATCTGCGATTCAACCATTGTTTTTTGAATTTCATTTTTACAGCATTCGCCGTGTGGTATAACAGGATAACTTTACTGTGCGGGTCGGATTTATATGACTCTTTGCTCTCTTTTTATCAAGGTTTTTTGGAGGCAGAGTGAACAAAATACAGCAATCTTGGCTGTGTTTTTAATTTTTATTTTTTACAGCGGTCACTATGTGGTATAAATGACATGATAGCTTTACTCAGCATGATGTTACAATTACATTGGTGCCCAATTTTAATATTTTGTTACGTTTTACTGCTTTTATACAATAAAAATACTATTATTTAGAAAAGAAAATACATTTTTGAATCGCTATAGTCTGAGAGTCATAACTTTTTATTTTTCTGTTTACAGAGCTGTGTAGGGGCTTGATTTTTTCGACTTGAGTTGACGTTTTTATTGGTATCATTTTTGGGGGACAAATGACTTTTTGATCTCCTTTGAATCTGTTTTTGGAAGGCAGGGTGAAGAAAATACAGTTATACCGGTAGTGTTTTTTGTTTTTATTTCTTACAGTGCTCACCATGGAGTGTTTGTGAAATCATTTTTCTGGATGATTTGATTGTGGTGATAACCATTTTTTATTGTTTTTTAATGTTGTAGCAGTTTAAAAGAGAACCTGTTTTTATTGTGTTAAACAATATTTATGCTCTTCAGATAGCCATAATTTTTTTTTAATTTTCCATATACAGAATTGTGTAAGGTCTTTTTTATTTGCAGGATAAAATGAAGTTTTCATTGTTACCACTTTGACGTTGATATGACTTTTTGATCTCTTTTTATTCCATTTTATGGGTAGCGGGATAAGCAAAAATTGCAAATCTACCATAGTTTTTTTTAATATTTTTTTTACAGCGTTCACCTTACGGGTAAAGTAACATGACAAATTTATAGTATAGGTCGTTCCGCACATGGTGATACCAAATATGTGCACTTTATTTTGGATCGTTTTTGGTTTGATTGGTATTTATAATAGGTAAAGAGACATTCTCTTTCAATGGGAAAAAAATGATTCAATCTACAGAAGAGAAAAGCCTTCTTTACTATGTGAACTGTGAATCTGTGGAATAGCCTGCCTGAGGAGTTGGTCACAGCAGGGACAGTTGAGGGTTTCAAGAAAGGCTACTAAAAACTAAATAATATTAATACTTATGTAGCCATAACAAACATCTAGATCCAGTCTGACGGCAATTTTGGAATGAGGAATGGAATATTTCTTTAGAGCAGATTGGTTCTTGACTTTTGGGTTTCAAGTCTTCATCAGTAGAGGAAACAAAGCTTAAAAATTCCCTATCCCCATCCCTTCAACCACATCTTTCCCCACCCTTTGTTGAACTTGATGGAAATGTGTCTTCTTTTCTTTACGTATTCAAAGTGCTTTATTGAATATTAAACAGATAATACAAATCACAAGAAAATGTGATAGGCAACAACATATATTCTGTGGAGGATATACAGATATCCAGCAAGACAGTCAGCTATGTCAAGTACCTTTAACAGTACCTATTATGAACTAACAAACAATCATCATCCTATCTGACAAAGTAAAACAATATAGTATAAGGTCTCAGGACTGTAGTAAAAGAAGTGAGAATATAGGTAGTCACTCATCTACGTCATGTGGATACAGCCATTGGAGGTGCAGTTATTGCAATCCTTTAAAAACATAACAGACAACCTAAAGGAGAAAAGAACAAAGAACTATTGCCGACTGATGGAGAAAAAAGGAAATGTGTCTTTTTTTCAACCGTACTATGTAACTAATATACTTTAAAATCTCTGAGATCAATCATCTTAGTACTGTTAATAATATGATTTCTTCCAAAACAATTAAATGTGTGCAAAAAACTCAAAAGTGACAACTGTTTCTTAAAGTTGTATCAAGGGAAAAAGGAAAGTGCTATTAGACATGTTTCTACTAATGGATTTAATATGTAATTTTTTTTTTCTCCTCATGAATGGAACAAAGCTTTTGATGTAATGGACTGTTGAAAGCTTATGTAGTTAAAATCAATACATTAAAAACTTGTGTTCTGATTTCCATGGAATTTGCTTGTGGTGTGTAATAGACACTTTCCTGCACTGTGGAAAATTAGAGGCTATTGAAAAGATTTTTGACAGTCACTCCTTTTGAATGTTCCCACATTAAAATATAAAGATACACACCAATTAGACATAACATTAAAACCACCTGCCTTATATTGCATAGGACCTTTCACTTAGCTCTGACAGGTCAAGGTTTGGACTTCAGAAGGTGTCCTGGCACCAAAACATTAGCAGCAGATCTTTTTAATGGGTTGTCTGTTGACATAAACACAGCATGCTATTTGTGCCCAATAAAAAAAAAAACTAAGCCCACCTTCCTCCTAACCTCCATTCCAGGACTTTCTCTATCGGGTCTCCCGTGTACTTTCTCTTCCTCCAAATGATAAGTCACCACTGCAGCCACTGATTGGCTGTGTTATGGAAACGCTCTTAAAGACGCACCTAACCTCGTTGTGCGGTTTCCAAATGAATCAATAATTTCATAATTAAGACATATGCATATGAATGAAAAGAGATGCTGACACTGGTGGCAATGCAAAATCTTCTGGCTTTATTACATAGCAGCAGATCTTTTAAGGGTTTTCTGTTATAACACGCATCATATTTTAATATATTAGAAAAACAATAACCCCCCTTTCTCTAACCCATTCCCAATTTTCATATGGGTCTCCCATTATTCTCTTCGTCATTAGTACCTGCCCCGTTGGCGTGTAGGAGTCTTAAAGACGATTACCCTTGCGGAAATGACTTCCAAGTAAGACAGTGCATGAATGAAAAATCATAGCAAACTCGGAGTTGGGACAAGCGTAAGATCAGGACAGCCGGCAAGGATCGTGGTCAAGGGACGGAGGCAAGAGGTACAGTACATGGATATGACAGGCGAGGCTCAAGGAAGAGGCGGAGGTGGTTTTTCCTGTCTGTAATTTGGACATACGATTCACATTCTTCATACTGAAGAAGCTCATCCAAAGCCAGTTTTGCAGCATTTGCTTTTGCTTCACCATTCCAGTTTTGTACTAAATTCCATCACTAATGGCACCGAATGCAAAACAAGCACCTAAAACATTCCCTGTAGTTAGGGTCTCCTTCAGTTCAAGTTCCATACGCTGCATTTAAACA
The DNA here is from genome assembly GCA_025379985.1 of Phyllomedusa bahiana. Taxonomy (NCBI): domain Eukaryota; kingdom Metazoa; phylum Chordata; class Amphibia; order Anura; family Hylidae; genus Phyllomedusa; species Phyllomedusa bahiana. Next base: position 24,646 of record JAODAL010013340.1, on the reverse strand, counting down.
AATTGGTGTCACGCAGAAACTGGATTCAAACTATCATGTTTATACTTCATAATAAACTCCTTTGGAACGTTTTTTAGGTATTAATGAAGAAGCTGATGGAGGTAGAATTGCCTTGGCCAAAAATGGTTTCGGAACGTTAGCAAACTGACTATGGAGGATTTCTCTATAGTACTTGAGTTTGTCCTCCCTCCCAGCAGCTGGACCGGTAGCGAGGGTCCAAGAGGGTGGAGAGCCAGAAGTTATCCCTCTGCCGGAAGGTGACTATTCGGCTGTCACTAGCCAGGCAAATCAGCATGCTGTGGGCCATGTGCACAAGTGATTCTGAGGGACTCACTGCCTCCATCTCCACTGTATACTGCCACGGTGCTTGGGGGACCGTGGCACAATGACAGAGTGTGGAGGTCACGGCAGCAGCAACAGCAGCAGCATAAGGTCAGAGAGTGGCACAATGACATTCTGGAGGTGGCAAAAACCGGAATAGGCCACTGAGCGGCACAATAACAGACTGTGGAGATCACGGCAGCAGCCACAGCAGCAGCATGAGGTCAGAGAGTGGCACAGAGACACAGTGTGGAGGGCACGGCATCAACAGCAGCAGCAGCATGAGGTCAGACAGTAGCACAATGACAGAGTGTGGAGGTCACGGCAGCAGCCACAGCAGCAGCTTGAGGTCAGACAGTGGCACAATGACAGAGTGTGGATGTCACGGCAAGAGCAACAGCAGCAGCATGAGGTCAGACAGTGGCACAATGACATTCTGGAGGTGACAAAAACAGGAGTAGGCCACAGAGTGGCACAATGACACAGTGTGGAGGTCATGGCAGCAGCCACAGCAGCAACATGAGGTCAGGTCAGACAGTGGCACAATGAAAGAGTGTCACTAGCCAGGCAAATCAGCATGCTGCGGGCCATGTGCACAAGTGATTCTTAGGGACTCCTTGCCTCCATCTTCACTGTATACTGCCACGGTGCTTGGGGGTGCTTGGGGGACAGTGACACAATGACACAGCGTGGAGGTCACGGCACCAGCAACAGCAGCAGCAGCATGAGGTCAGAGTGGCACAATGACACGGTGTGGAGGTGACCGCAGCAGCAGCATGAGGTCAGACAGTGGCACAATGACACAGTGTGGAGGTGGGTGGCAATACCAGTCCCTGGTAAAGATGGTTGGTGGCAGATGGAGAAACTGTCAGCAGATGTGTGGCATCAGGCGGGTGGCAGCATCAGAATAGTGGCTGAGGCAGGTAGTTTGAATCCAGACTCATTTCTCAAAGTTTTGGTGAGGCGTCATGGCTGATGTAATCTGACACCTAAGGCATCGGTGTGTGGAAATCCTGGCTGATCCACGCCTGATTCATCTTGACAAAGGTCAGTCGCTCCACAATTCCGGTGGACAAGCGGGTTCTCCTTGGGGTAACGATGGCCCCCGCCGCACTGAACACCCGCTCTGATACCACACTACTGGCCGGGCAGGACAGCTTCTCCACTGCAAACTCGGCAAGTTGCGGCCACACATCCAGTTTGGCTGCCCAGTAGTCCAGCGGATCTTCTAACTGGGGTGGCAGAGTGCTGTCCAAGTAGGCCACTACCTGTTGGTTCAGAGTCTGCTCCAGGTCCTGCTGCTGCTGGCGAGTGCCCTCCTCACTAGGCGGGTGAAGGAAGCTGCTCATCAGCAACTCCAGACTTAGGTTGCTGCTGATGGAGCTGGTATTGCTTCTACCCCCCACCTTCCCACAGGAGCCGCGGCAGTGGTACGTGAGCGCTGAGGAACCCCCCAGTCAGACCTGTCAGAGGATGGACCATGCTGCACATAGGAAGCGGCCAACTGACTACGGAGGATTTCTCTATAGTATTTAAGTTTGTCCTCCCTCTCAGCAGCTGGGAAAAAGGCTCCCATTTTGGACCGGTAGCGAGGGTCCAATAGGGTGGAGAGCCAGAAGTCATCCCTCTGACGGATGGTGACTATTCAGCTGTCACTAGCCAGGCAAATCAGCATGCTGCGGGCCATCTGCTCAAGTGACTCTGAGCGACTCCCTGCCTCCATCTCCACTGTATACTGCCACGGTGCTTGCGGGTCATCTGCCTCGTCTTCCTCATCTCCATCTACCTCCTCCAGCTGCTCCTGCTCCTCCGCTCCTGTCACCTGGGTAGAGAAACCACTCATTTCACCAGACAATACTTGTGCTCCAATGTCCTCCTCCTCTTCCTCCTCCTCCAGTTCAGTCCCCACCGGACTCATGTGGTCACGAGATGTAGTCGCCACGTCTCCAGTACCCTGCCAAGACAGATTTTTCAGCATCTGTTCCAGGACATGAAGCAGTGGAATGACGTTATTCACCCGTTAGTCCTGGCAACTGACAAATAACGTCGCCTCCTCAAATGGCCTCAGCAAACTGCAGGTGTCACGCATGAACTGCCACTGGCTAACATCAAAGTTACACAGGGGAATACTCCTGTCCGCCTGGATCATCAAAAAATCGTTAATGGCCTTTCTCTGTTCATATAGTCGGTCCAACATGTGCAGGCGGAATTCCAACGGTTGGAAACATTGCATATCAGCGTGTGTTGGGGGAGGCCGGTCTGCCGCTGCAACTCGAGGAGGGTGTGCCTGGCTTTGTAGGAATGGATGAAGTGCATGCACAGTTTCCTGGCCATTTTCGGAATCTTCTGAAGATCGGTGGAAGACTTCAGGAACCTTTTAACAACCAGATTGAACACGTGCGCCATGCAGGGCACATGGACCATCCCTCCTCGGTGCAGCGCAGACACCATGTTCCTCCCATTGTCCGTCACCATGGTTCCGATTTGCAGTTGGTGCAGAGAAAGCCACACATCGATTTCTTGCTGCATGACGCGGAGCAATTCCTCCCCTGTGTGACTTCGTTCGCCGAGGCAAGCCAGGTGTAGAACTGCGTGACACCGCTGTGCCCTACACATGTGGTATGATGGAGCAGCACTTGTGGAGGCTGAGATGGTGGTGGTGGTGGTAGAGGAGAAGGAGGTGGACATTGGCGCAGGAGCAGCAGTTTGACAACGTGGAGGAGAAAGCGCCATCTCCTGTCCAAGTTGTTGGTGTGGCTGGGCAGGAAGCACATTCACCCAGTGGGCCGTAAAGGACATGTACTGGCCCTGACCGTAGTTACAGCTCCACACGTCCACGCTGCCGTGCACCTTGGTACAAACCGATAAGCTCAAGGACTGGCCCACCTTCTGTTCTACATATTTGTGAAGGGCTGGTACTGCCTTTTTGGAAAATAAATTATGGCTTGGAACTCTCCACCACTAGTTCTCTGAATGGTGCAGAGTCCACCATTTGGAAAGAGAGAGACTGCAGTACCAATAACTTGGACAGGAGCACGGTCAGCTTCTGCACCTTAGGATGGTTGTACGCATACTGTTGTCTCTTTGCAATCGCCTCGTTGAACGACTTCTGGTGCCATGAGTAGCGAGGAGCAGGAGCATCTGGACCGGGAGATGATGGCAAAGAGAAACAGCTCCCTTCTGCAGAGGTGGTGGAGTCTTGACTGGCTGAAATGGCATGCGTGCCACTGGTCGTTACTGCTGCTGTTGCTGCGGTGGCAGGATGGACCACCACATCTGAGTCATGTTTCTCCCAGGCCACCAGATGATGACGCTGCATGTCTTGACGCAGGGCCGTGGTGCCAACGTTAGCTCCCTGGCCACGCTTCACTTTCTGCCCACAGATTCTACATATACCCATATTCGGCTCCTCTGGTGTCTTAGCAAAGAACTGCCACACCGCCGAGTAGCTGATTTTACCACCAACACTCCGCACTCCCAACCACCAACACTCCGCGCTCCTAACCTCGCACTGCTGCTACCCTGCTGACTCACGATCACACTACCCACTTGCTGGCTGCGACGCTGCCTGACGCGCAAGCTGACGCCCTCTTCTCCTGACGATGATGAAGCCCTTGCTTCACCCAACTCCCAAGTGCGGTCGGCTACATCATCATCGATTATTGTTAGATCTTCACTGCTGTCCTCCTCAACGGTCTTGGTATGCAGAGGCTGACCCCTCACAACATGACCTCCCATGCCACTCTCCACATCCACACTTTGCCGCCTACTGCAAGAAGCAGGGGATGTCGGCCCCATTTCTTCGCTGCCAAGTAGCTGCTGACTATCCTCAAATTGTTCATCCTCGCTGTATAGTGGCTCTGAGCCCAGACCACATGGTAGATCTCTGGCTGAGGGAACTGGACGGGACAGAGACGGGTTGAAGACAGGTGAGAGCCGCTGAGATGTTCCCACCGACTCTTGGCTGGGGTTGTCAGAACTCATCTGGGAGGAAGTGGATGACCTAGTCAACCAATCAAGAACCCTTGGGTTGCTGGTCAACACACGGCCGCTAGATGACACCGGCAGTTCTGGTCTCACCGAGTGACCCCTGCTGAGACGTCCCCTTACTGTGCTGCGACCTGGGCCTGCTCCAGGAATGTTTGTGCCACTGCCACTCGCATGTGAAGAGCCTGTCACCTCTTTGTCTGACATACTGTTTGTTCAAAAATTTACAGACTCTGTTTAATGAAGATATATGTATATGACAAATACACACCCTGTATTTGACCCCAAATTAACCCACTAACAGGCTTGGGTAACCCTTGGATATAAATTGCGCTACAGAAATCACCAGGAAAAAATTAACTGGTATGTGGCGTGTTAAAATGCCGTGTATTTTACTGACTACAAAAGCAGAAACACGCTTAATTAACCTTCAGATATAAATTATGCTACAGGAATCAACAGGAAAAATTTTGTCTTTGGCGTTGAAATACAAAAGCAAAAACAGGCTTAGACAACCCTTGGATATTCAATGTGCTCCAGAACTGAGCAGATGGTATTAAAATGTATATGCAGAATTAGACCCACACTGGACTTCAATTACAATACCCCACAAAATCAAAATTAGAACGGAAGAGGAGCAGTCTCTTATAAAAGCTATGACACCCCCCAAAAAAATCGCTGTTAAAAACTAATTTCTTTTGTGTGAGATCTCAGCTACTGCAGCAGCTATAGAACGGCACTGAGAGAGAGGAGTGTGAGCTGCCAGCGTCGCGCCCGGACTTATATAGTGCGGTGACGTCACAGAATCCCGCCGATCTCTGATTGGCTTCATCTCTGCACATGTCATTGAGGATGTTCCTTTCTTCCTCCAAAAGTTCTTTGCCCCGTGTAACGCCATGTGCTTGCGGCCATTTTATCAATTAAAAACACACTTCGTTCCCGCGATCTACCCCAAACTTCGACTTTGTTCAGAACCGAAGTTTTCCTGAAATTCTAAGCGAAGTCCACTTCATTAGAATCAATTCGCCCATCTCTAATCATAACCTTAGATACAAAACTTGAGTTAAGTCTTACTAAATAATTTAACTTCCCTTAAAATTTCCCCCTCAAGTCTGCAGACACTTGCGGTTTTCCATTTTGTTACTGTCAACCTCTGGGCATTTAGCCAAATATTATAACTGAGGAACTGAAATACAGAACTAGTGACCTAACCTTTAATAACATAAGATATGACAAGATTTAACAGTACAGGTAAGCTGAAGAAGCTAGATCAAGATGGAAGTGTCAGCCATTTTGTCTTATAAGAAATTGCAAACTTAAATCACCAAGTCAATCCATAGAATGAACAACATAAAATAACCTAATTTCCATAACAGCTGCAACGGTCACATGACACTCCCTTACATCACCATTCGGAAGTGAACAGCTCCAAACAGTGATGTAAGCAGTGGCACATGACCACTGTGGCCAATCATCGGCTGCAGCCTTGATGTCCCATTCGTTATAAAGCAGCAAGCAAATTGAAGACCGGAGAGAGCCAGCACTGGAATAGACGGATTACTTTCTTTTGTTTGCTTTTATATTGTGCACAAGCAGTTTACTGCTTCATTTTTATATGAACCTGACAACCCCTATAAGTCCTGCAATTTGCAAGGTAGGGTCTTCATGGATCAGATTTTTTTCTAGCATATCCTACATTTGCACAATATGATTGATATCTGGGTCATTTGGAGACCTACTCCTTGACCTTTTTATCATGTTCCTCAAAACATCTCTGATCAATCGTTGCATACATTGTCTGCAGTAATGTTTAGGTAGGTAGTCCATGTCACAGTAATAATCACATGAATGACAAAACCCAAGATTTCTCAGCAGAACATTGTCCAGAGCATCACACTGACTCGGCTGGCATGCCCTCTTCCAATAGTGCATCCTGGTCCCATCTCTTCACCAGGTAAGTGACATAGACATACCACAATAATTCACATGATGATAAAGAAAATGTGATTCATCAGACCAGGCTGCCTTCTTCAGTTACTACATGTTCTAATTCTGATGCCCATAGTAGGCACTTTCAGCAATGGACAGTGGTCAGTATGGACACTCTGACCAGTCTGTACCCGTGCAGCCGCATACAAATTGAGGCAGATTTACTTTGGCAATTATGTCAGAAGCCTGATGCAATTTGTGCCAAAATACTGTCATACATGCTTTACAACACATTTAATATGCATTTTAGACAATTTTTAGACTATTTTGTGCCGCGTCCAACAAAAAGAACAGGGATTTGCAGGAAATAGGCACAGTTAGTGACATAACCTAAGCCAACTAATAGAAGGTATAAAGTTAGAAATGACAGTGTAAACCTGCACCAGATTTATCAGAAGTATGATAAAAGTAGAAAATTCATAGACTGTCTAGTCTAAGTTTACCTCGTCTAAGTATTAGACAATATCAATAAATCTGCCGCACTCTGTGTTCTGAAGGCTTTCTTTTATAGCTAGCAGTAATTTTTTTTAGCAAGTTGTGCTACAGTAACTCTCCAGCAGGATTCGAAAAGACGATCTAGCTTGAACTCTTCATGTATGTAAGTAACCTTTGGATAGTCATGATGCTGCGCTGGTTCACCAGTTGTCCTTCCATGGAAAACTTTTGGTAGGTACTTGTAATAGGGATATGGTACCCACTGTGGAAGGATGTTCTATACGCTAAATGGTATACAATAAACACCAATGTGATTCACTAATTTCCCTCCTTTTCACTGGTATCACTATCTCTCTGTTCCTTATGAACAGTACAATATACCCGTCGATTCGCCACACTTGTTAATGACAAAATATAACCAGTTTATTAATACACTAAATACTAGTAACTTAGGCCAATACAACATTACAATGATATAAAGTAAGTTAAACTTACAATACATGTATCTATACCGTTACAATAATAAGTACTTTCCCAACCCAAGTATCTCCACACACATATATCTACATGCACACTATTCTCACCCGACCTATTCAACTAACCCTATTCCTTAAGCAGAGGGAACCAGGGAGATATAAGGGGTTAATACAGAGGAAAGGGTGAGAAGGATTAGGGGGACAGTTAAAGGAGGATCAGCTAAAGAGGATCAGCTAAAGAGTCCTCTGGCTGAGTATCCACTCAGCCAGAGGACACTAAAGTTGTTGGTCTAGGTGAGGCAGGTCTTCTGCAGGAGAGTGGAGGAGGACTGGACTTCAGCTGCTCAGGGTTGCATGTGGGAAGACCTCTTTGCTGATGTTGTTGAGCAGACTTTCTGTTAGCGGCTGGTGTTCTTCCTCTATGTCTCTCGAGTACTGGTTATATATCCCAAGGTTGGCATCCCCAACTATCACGTATCATCCATACACACAAGATGTTATCCCTGACTACTGGCCATCTGGTCGCATCCCATGTTCCCTAATGGTGCGAGAGGAGACAAAAGATAACAACCCCTATCACTGTTCAGCAGAACGGGGCAATTGGTTTGTTGCCAGCTTTAAATTCCAGGATCAGGATATTTATTGGCACTTTTCCCCCCTGAGAAATGGCCGTGTTGTCAGGCAAAGCACAACAAAAAGGATATGTCAAACATGGTGCACCCTTACATTAAATTCCATATATCTTAGATATATTATTAGATAATATATATATATATATAATATATATATATAGTATATATTATATATATATATTATATATATATATATATATATATATATATATACTATATATATATATATAGACACTTCCCCTTTACAGTACTAATAACTGTAAACCAGAAACACTGCCCTAACTCATCACATTTTGGCCTTGGTCTCTCAAATCTTTTCAGTTTACAATGCAACACTTTTAATAACACAGTTTTCCAGAAGCTAAAACCAGATCACTTAGCAGTACAGACTATAGTGGTCATCATGAGGCAAATTCAGCTCATGATGTGTCCACAACATACAGCAGTGGAACCTTTTCCTGATAATAGACTTTCTAATTATGTTACTTAGATATATTAATTAACTCATTAGTGTGCCGGGGGTGGGGGGCGGGGTACCTTAAGAATTCATACATACCACCCCCACCCCAAACCACACTCATTTTATTACTCTTATTCTTTATTTATGGACATACAGTATAAGTGCACATTCATTATCACAGACACTTGCAGTCTATTTAGTCTAGAACTGCCCCAAGGCAAGATAGATCTGTGGCATGCAAAAAAGCCCACACTTTTCTACCACCCCATCAAATGCAAAAGTTTAAAGCTTGTATGTTGTGGTAAAATGCAGCTCAATGCACCTGAGCAAAGCTCATACATAAATACAACACCAGAACTAAGCAGCGCAGAGATCATTTGCAAAGTCAGGTTAACTCTTGCAATATGCTTGTTTTTTTAACAATTTGACCAGCACTTATTCACAATAAAACTGTATTCAATTATTTCCACTTATGGGTAGAAATAAGGAGAGTGGGAATGAATAATAAAATGCGCCTTCTTCTTTACTGTATTTACACAGGAAAACCTTATGGCAGATGACGTGATTAAGGATAATGTAAATTCTCCATTGAATATCAACTGCTTAACTGTCACGTCAAGGGAGGTACAGTGAGCCCTAACTGGAACCCGGCCCATTGTCCCTGCCTACTTGACGTGCTGCCCTAGGCAGCAGCCACCAACTGGGTGACAGTCCCTGCGCTGCTAAAGTGCTGGGGCCGTCAGGAGGAAGAATAGTCAGACAGTCCGAGTCAGTAACGTAATGCCAAAAAACGGAAGACAAGAGAATAAACGGAGGACACGGAAAAGTCAGAACACGGTTGGGAAGCGACGGTACCAACATAAGGAAGCAAGCCGAAAGTCAGGAAACAAGCCAGGTCAGGAAAAACGGGAAAAGCAAACTTACAAACACAGGTAAACAACACACCAGGGAAATATCACAGGCAAAGCCTGAAGATCTCTGCAGGTTTAATATGGATTGCCCAGACACCGCCCAGTAGCTGATTTGGAGCAGCCTCCGGGCCCTCCTATTGTAGGCGTGTGACAGGCCCTCTATGCAGAGTAGCTGGAGACTGTCAATCAAAGGAGCTCCAGCAGCCTGTCTCTCTGGGTATGGACCCAAACCACGAGATGCAGATGCAGTGCATTGCTCCCTAGACGCTGGAAGCTGAGCAGGTAAATACATACTGACATTAACACTGCAAGAAGTGCAGCATTGCCTTAAAAGCATTAAAATGAACAAATCACCAGGTCCACATGGCTTTCACCCCTGAGTCCTGCAGGAACTTAGTACCGTAATAGACAAACCTTTGCTTATAACATTTATAGATTATATATTGACAGGGTTTGTTCCACAGCACCAGCACATGGCCAATGTGGTGCCAATATTAAAAAAGGGGTCAAAAAGTGGGCCGGTATAAGCTGATAAGCTTAACTTGGTTATCTGGAATATCTCAATTAAAATAATACAGCACTAGCATGGGATTATAAGGGTTCGGTGCTGTCACACTAATGTGATCAGTTTGTATGAGGAGGTAAGCTCCAGACTAGATTTGGGGATAGCTGTGGAGGTTGTCAGTCTGAACTTCACGAAGGCTTTTGATAATGTTCCACATAAAGATGTAGCAAAGCTAAACTTGACAGATAGTCCACCATAATATGATGGCCCAGAATATTATCTCAACTTTTTCAATGTCTTTCAATTGCCTTTGTCTTGAGATAAGAATCAGTAAACGGAAAGCCGTGCAGTTGAGACATATCTCAATTACGAGAGGGTGTCAATTCAGACACACATAACAGACTTTTATTGAAACTGTTGGAATTTGTTCTCACTAGAAACCTCTTTACTTTTGGACGGGAGAGTCTACCACCAGCTCAGGGGCACTGCCATGGGCAATTCCTGCGCGCCATCTACTCGGGTTGTCCTGGGGCTGGTGGGAGACAATTGCGTTTTCGGTGATGCTAACTCATTTGGTACTGATAAAATCCTCTTTTGGACACGATACATAGATGATATCCTGGTGGTGTGGACGGGCACTCAGGAGGAATTTAAGGGATTTGTAGATCACCTCAATGTGCAAAAATGGACTTGGCGTTACATTTCACATTAGATTTAACTCCCACTCTCCCAATTTCTGGATATTTTTATTAACAATAATGAGAAGGGGAACTTGGAGACATCTGTGTATCGTAACATCAGCCACCAATTCTTCCTTAGTCGGGATAGTTAGTCATCCCATCCCACTAAAGAGGGGTATACCCAAAGGACAGTTCCTCAGGACTCGTAGGAACTGTTCTACAAAAGCAGAGTATAAAAAACAAGCGGATTCTCGTCGGTTTCGCTTTAGAGAGAGAGGATATCCAGACAAGATTCTGAGGGACTCGTACAAAAATGCCCTTTCTCTACCTAGAGAATCTCTCCTGTCAACTAGAGAAACCAAAAGTGACCCAGAGGATTCTGTTTTCCGCTTAGTGGTGATTTCGATGGAGCAGTCTAAAGAGGTAAGGGAGATCATTACAAAAAATTGGTCCATACTGAGATCTGACCCGGACTTATGTGACATGGTGGGACTTTACCCACATATCACCTAAAAGAGAGGTAAAAATTTGGGGGAAACTCCTATACATGCCATTTTCCTATTCACCAAAACTACTGACATTTGGGTTTTGGGGAAAAAAACCCCTTTAGGCTGCTACAGATGTAGTGGCTGTTTTGGCTTTTCCCCTTTATTGAGAGGGGGAAACCCACTTTTTTAGTAACATCCTTAAAAGGGAAATTTTTCCAAATTTCCCAAACACTTTTTTTGAATTTTTAAAACGAAGGGCGGGGATCTTTTAAGGCAACATGAAATTGCGGGTTTAGAATAAAATTGGCAAAACCATCAGAGAATTGGGAGACGGGTTGGCGAACATTTTAATAAATTTTTCCCCCACAACCCATACCCCCGATATCACGCATATCAATTTAAAATCTTGCGGGGGGATAAAACATGCAAAAAATTTTTAAAGCGTTTGATGCCAAAAAACCCCCGAAAAGGGGAGGTGAAGGGGACAAGCCCCGCTTTTGCGACGCGAAACTTTCCCCGGATTTTCAATTTTAAAAACTTTTTACCCCAAAAAGGGATTTAATAAACCCATTTTAAATTTTTCTTTGTTATATTTAAAGTATGGTTTTTCCCCACCTGGTGGCATAACAGAGTTTGCACCTGTCAAAATCTATTTTTTGTATTTTTTTGAAGTGTTTTCCCATCAAATAATGAATCCTTAGGGTTTTTTTTTGTGTTGTAACTCCCCTTTCTAAAAAACCCCTTTATGAATCATTAGTCCCCTTTTTTCTTAGAGCGCCTTTTTTTTCAAACCCTTTTTGTGCTGCCCGAATTGGGGCGCGGCTCTTTTGTCGGCCCCTGGGGTGCGTGGTCGTCCGGGATATTCCACGCCGGGGGCTTTGGGAGCGGCGCCGCGTTCCTCTGCGCTTTTCGTCCGCGACCTTTGGTGCCCCCGTTTAGCACCGAGGTTTTGTTTTCGGCGGGGGACCTGGGGTTGGGTGACCTCTCTTCCCCCCTTTGGCTCCTTTGTTGCGCCGGAAACCGGAAAAACGGGGTCACCCCCTTAAATAGACTCTGTTTGAGCACAATAGCGGCGCCAACTTTACAAAGGGGGGATTAATCCTGTCAGACACCTTATCTTGGGTTGTCCCAAAGGGGCTTTTTAACGTGTAATTGGGAAGTTACATCTATTTTAAATGACATTTTTTAACCGCCCCCGGCCCCCTTTGAAATAGAGTGCTGGTACAACAATTTTTTTTTTTGGGGATTTCTTTTTGTAAAGATGAGATGACACATTGGGGGCTACCTTACTCCCTTCACATCCCTATTTCCCTGGAAAATTTTGGGGTTTTTGGGGGAAAATTAACCTATTTTTTTACCTTTGGAGGGGATACCCAAAAATCCTGGGCACAAATTAGGGGGTAAATTGGGCCCTTTTCAAATCACACAGGTAATACCCTTTTTTTCTGTGTAACTTTTTTAACGTTGCCCAAAATCTGTCCCCCTGAGGAATATTGGCGTTTTGAAACAAGTTTTGGGGCTTTATTTTCATGTTGGGGTTTTGTTAGGGTTAGAGCACAAAAGGGGGAGGTTCCTGCGGGGTCAGAACGGGAGGGGTTTCCGTATTTTCTCCCCTGGGGCCAGTATAGGCTCTTAGGGCGAGTTTGGTTTTTCATTCCTCCCCCTTTTCCCGATTGGGCTTATCTACAGTTGTTAGTCATATATATATATTTTTTTAACATTTATTTTTAAAGTTATGTTTTAATAGAATACCCCCATTTTCTTTTGGGGTCATATTTAGTGAGGTGTCTACATAGGGGTTTTTACACCTTATCTAGTACTGTACGTTTTTTTTTCAATATCCAACAGGCAAAAATTTTTAAGCAGCGTTTGTAAGGTAGTCCACTGCACTTGAAACATATTACGATTATCTTAGTATTAATGAAAAAAAATTTTCTTTTTTTTGGGTTTTCACACAAAACCCCCTTTTAAATGTGAAAAAGGGGAATGGTTTTGAGATTTACTAACAATGTGGATAAGAAAATATATAAGGAATTTAAATACAAGCAACCCCCTTTCCCCCTTTGGGCTATGCATACACCCTACGGGAAGAATTCCCCCCAAAGGACAATGCAAACGCCTGGCGATCGTCCCCGCTTGCGGGAAGCCCCGCACGATCGCGACAGGTCCTGCGGTAAATTTCCCCGGGTTTAAGCCGCTCACCCCCAGTGAGTTTTCCCCGCGGTAAAAAACGCTTCTTTTTCGCAACCTGTCATGGTCCGGGTAAAAGGGAAAAAGCAGGCAAAGAGTAGCTTCCACGCCTACAAACGGCACAGTAATGGGGGCTCCGCGCCGCTACTGGTCCCCTTCCAGATCCCCAGATGCTTTTTTGAATGCACCGGGGAGTCTGGGGACTCAACAAAACCCCCCCTGCATTGGGGTATGCGATTGGGGAGTTCCATGGGCCTGTAAACAGCACAAACGCTGTGTACAGGTCTACCCTGGTAAAAGCAATTGATGATTGCTGTTACAGATCCCCTGGAAAAATGAAAAAAATGTTAAAAAGTAAAAAAAAAAATAAAACACTCAAACACAAAAAAAAAAAAAAAAAACACATACACCGCCCTTTTCCCTTTAACAAATCCCAAATCGGCCAAAAAAATTTAAAAAATAAATAAAGCCCCAAATTTATATTGCCGCGGCAAAGACCCCCCCCATAAATCTGCACATTAATAATCCACGGGAATGCCGTAAAAAACAAAAAAAAAAAAGTCACAAAAATTGCGATTTTGTTCACCTGCAGCACATAAAAATGGAATAAAAAGCGATCAAAAACTCAAAAAATGCCCTTTGTACCAATTAAAACTTCAGTTCATCCCCCCCAAAAAAAAAAATCCTTACCTCTCTGTAAGGGGAAAAATAAAAAAGTTATGGCCCAGAAGACAGCGATGCATAAATTTTTTTTTTTACAAAATAAAACATTTTTTTTTTTATTTTTTTTAAAGTGTTTCAAAATAAAACAAATTAAAAAGGGTTCGCCTAATCATATAAACCCCAAAAAGTAAAGCAAACTGGTCGGGGATACGAAAGGGGAGCCTGTTAAAAATAAAAAAAAAAAAAACACTACTAGGATTGCAGCATTTTCTTCACCGTCCCTTCCAAAAAACGGATTAAAAACGATAAAAAGTCTTGTCCCCCCCAAAAATGATCCCCAAAAAAATGTCAACCATCTTGCAAAAAAAAAACCCCCTACACAGCTCCGTACACAGAAAAATAAAAGTTATGGCTCCCTATGGCATGCAAAAAAACGTGTTTTCCTTTTTGAAAAAAAGTTTTTTTTATTGTATAAAGCAGTAAAACAAAAAAGAAAAAATTTCAAATTTTTTGGACGCTGAAACGATTCGACCTGCGAGTTTAAAACAGCATTATTATCCACCCACAGGCCCCCGTAAAAAAATAAAAATAAAAAACACTACCAGGAAATGATGTTTTTGCTTTAAACCTGCCCACAAAAACCTAATAAAAAGGATCAAAGCACAATCACCCCAAATGTACTAATAAAAACTCAACTCATCCTGCAAAAAACAAGCCATAATCCTCTGTATAAAAGGAAAACGAAAAAATAGGCTGTCAAATAAAACAACATAAAAACCAATTTTTTTTTTTAGACCATTTCCATGGTAAAAGTAATAAAAAAGAAAAAAAAAATTAAAAATTTTTTATCTTGCAATTATACCAACCCCAGTTTTTTTCACTATTTAAAATGTAGGCAAAAGCTGAAAAAAAAAGCCCAAAAAAAAAATGGCGGAATTGCGTTTTTTCCCCCCCATTTTCACGGCCCTATTAAAAAAAAAAATATGGAACACCCGTGCTCCCAAAATGCACAATACACCCCTAGAAAGAGATCCCTGAGGGTCTGAATCCAAATGGGGGAAAATTTTGGAAGGTTTCACCCGTTCTGGGACTTTGGGGGGCTTTGGGAAATCGACATACCCCAACCAAAATCTGCTTTCCAAAAGCCAATTAACACTCCCCCCCTTTAATACTCCCTCCCAGCCCCAAACAGCATTTTAAAAACCCTGATGTGGGGTTTTTGACGTTTGGGAAAAATAGCGAAAAAAAAAATTTTGGGTGCTTTTTTTAAACAGGTTTTCCTTGCAAAAAATTAAAAAAATTTCAGCTAAAATTGAAAGATTTTGGGAAAAAAAAAATTTTTTTTTTTCTTTTTTCAAGCCTAACCCTAAAAAAATGGTGACAAAATCTGTGAGGTCAAAAATTTTCCACTGCCCTCCGGGTTAAATTACATAAGGGGTTTATTTTCCCAATTTTGGGGTCTTTTAGGGGTATTTTTAAGTTTTGGAATTTTTGGGGTTCTGAAAACCCAAAAGGGGGTTCCAAAAAAAAAATTTTGTAATGAAAATGAGACCCCCAAGCCCCATTTGGGCCCCCTCCTTTTTGGGGCTTGGGGTTTGAGCCAAATAGCGCACAGGGCCACAATGGGATATCTCTAAAAACGCAGAACCCCTGGGAATCAATATTATTTGCTTTTTCCCTGATCACTTTTACCGTATTCCGTGAATAGGGTAAAAATTGAAGATCTGAAAAAAAAGGGGAAAATTTTAAAATTTCACCTCCCTTTGTTTTAATCCGGAAACACCAAAAGGGGTTAAAAACTTCCTAAATTTTGTTTTGAAATACTTTAAGGGGTGTAGTTTTTTAGAGGAGGGAGTTATGCGGGTACGTAACATACATGTAACAAAAAAGGGGAAAAAAATTTTTTAACCAAAGAAAAAAAAACCCTCTCACGCTATAAAGCTGAAATAGACTGAACCTAAAGGCAACATGGGCCCCCATGCTATTAAAGAAAAATCCCAAAGGTGCCGCTGATTGGTGGAAATCCAAAATCTCTCCACTGGGTGGACAAAAGCTGCCCCTTTAAAATTTGACACTATTCACATACTGCAAAAAAGCCAAAACGCCACGGTACCAACTTGGGAACTAAAAAATGCACAAATCCCGGAAGACAGCCGCTCACAACCCTTTCATGCATGGGGGGGGGCTCGGGTTTTCTACTTGCACCCAAATCCCCAGACTGTTGGGAAAAAAAAAATATTTTCACAACGGAAAAACACAAATAGGGTTTGGTTAACATAAGGCCACTAATTGAAGGCGCAAGCTTCCTTCACGTTCCCTCTTTTATTGCAGGCCCTCACCCCCTTAAAATCACAAAAAACAAAAAAAAGGGAAAAAAAACTTTTTTTAACTCAGAAGAAAACCAGAAACAGGGGCCATACTCACTGCTAAAAAAGCGAAATGAGACTGAAACAGAGGGCAACATGGGCCCCCATCTATTAAAAAAAAAATACCCATTGCACTGATGGTGGTAAACCATAATCCTCCACAAGGGGGACAGAAACTGCCCCTTTAAATTGACACTACCAAGCATGCAAAAAAGCCAAAAAACCCCACATTTACCATACTTTGGGAACTAAACAAGCACAAATACCGGGTAAGAAAGCCGCCGCACACCTTTCAGCATTTTTTTTTAAAAAAAACGAAAAAAAAAAAACATGGCCACTCGGGTAAAACTCCTCTGCCTTTTTCTAGATCTCTTTTGAAAGCTTTGACACTGGGGGATCTCACCATATCCTCACATCTCCGCTCCATCGGTACCAGGACCCCCGTCTCTCTTGGTTCTCTTCCTACCTCTCTGCCCGTCTTCATGTCTCTTTTTCCCGGTTCTACCTCCTCTCCTCTCCCTTTGCTGTCGGGGTTCCCAGGGATCCGTTCTTGGGCCTCCCCTTTTCACTCTACACACCCCCATTGGACAAACCATCAGAAATTTTGGCTTCCAGTACCATCCTACGCTAAGACACCAACATACACTCCTCCCCAGACATCACTCCTCCCTGCTACAAAAACACCAGTGATGTCTTCCGCTTTCTCGACATCATTCCTCCTACTCCAACTAAACCTCACAAAAAATGAACTTCTAGTCAACCCACCACTACAAAACCCACCCACCCTCATACTCCTCAGTGTTGTACCCCCCCATAACTCCAGCAAGGCCCCCTTCGGGGTTAACTAACCGATCTGACCTTTCCCCCCTAATCAAATCCCCTTCCCGCCTTGTCACCTGACCCCCAAGAAAATCCCAGAATCCGTCCATTTCTCCGGTGGAAACAACTCAAACTCTCATTTTTGCTCTTATTCATTCCTCTTACTACTGAAAAACCCCACTTGTTGGGCTTTCCCCTCTGTAAACTCCCCCCTCTTTTAATCTGTCCCAAAAACCAGCCAGGCTTGTCTTTCTTTTCCCGCCGCTTACTACCCCTACCCTGGTCAGTCTCTGCACTGGGTGCCTATTCATACAGAATACAAAATAAACTCATCACTCTCACCATAAGGCCTCCACAGGCGCACCCCCCTACACTCCTCCCTTTTCTCTGTCTACCACCCAAAAACCCCTTTTTCTCCGCTCTGCTACTACTAAGACTACACACCTCACTCACCCAACCTCCCTGCCCGTCTCCTAGATTTTTGCACTTTGCACCGTTCTCTGAACATGTTTCCCCCCATGTATCACCACCACAACCCTACAGTTTTTAAATGCGCTCTGAAAATCATCTTCTTAGACAAGCCCATTAAAATCCCCAATTGTCAACCCCCAAATTCTGCACAATTGTCCCATTCCTGCACTTGGGACCCAAGCACTTACTTAAAATAGATGTAATGGTTGGGGTGGCAGGTTCATCCCCATTTATTTTACTACCCCAATTTAAAATTTAAAAGGCTGGTCCATTGTAAACCAAGCACTTTTCACCTTTTTTCACCTATACACCCTAATAATTGTAAGCTCCTGCGAGCAGGGGGCCCACACCTTGTGTCTCATTTGTCAGTCTTTTTTTATAATGTAAGTCTTTTTGTCTTGCTTATTCCCCTAATTGTAAAGTGCTGCGGGAAAATGTTTGGCGCTAAAAAAAAAAGATTATTTTTATTATTTTATACTCCTCTAGTAAAACTGAAATAACGAAAAACATAAGAACATGGGCCCCCTGCTATTAAAGAAAAATACACATCAGCGATTGTGGTAATCCATATACTCCCGCTAGGGGACAAAAGCTGCACCAAAATTGACATCTATTTTACATAGCACAAAAAGCCAAAACGCCACGGTACCATACGTTGGGAGACTAAACAATCCAAATACCGAAGCACCCGCTCGCACCCCTTTTCATGCAGAGGGGGCGGCTGCTGGTATTCTACTTGCATTCAATCCCCAGTACTGTTGGCAAAAAAAACTATTTTCACATACTGGAAAAATATCAAATATGAGGTATGGTTAACATAATGGCCACTATATGTAAGCCTGCAAGCCTCCTTCACGGCTCCTCATTTATTGCAGGTCCCTACACTCCCTTAAAATCACAAAATATACAGAAAAAGGGAAAAAACATTTTTTAACTCAGAAGAAAACCAGAAACATGGCCATACTCACTGCTAGTAAAGCTGAAATGAGACTGAACACAGAGGCAACATGGGCCCCCATGCTATTAAAGAAAAATACCCAGGTGCAGCTGATTGGTGGTAATCCATATATCTCTCCACTAGGTGGACAGAAAGCTGCACCTTAAATTGACATCTATTCACATAGCATGCAAAAAAGCCAAAACGCCACAGTACCATACGTTGGGAGACTAAACAGATGCACAAATACCGGTAAGATAGCCGCTCGCACACCTTTCATGCATTTTTTTAACTCAGAAGAAAAACAGAAACATGGCCATCTCAGGGTAACTACTCATTGCTGCTTCTTCTAGATCTCTTTGCAGCGTTTGACACTGTGGCTCATCACCATATCCTCAGCAGGCTCCGCTCCATCGGTATCCAGGACACCGCTCTCTCTTGGTTCTCTTCCTACCTCTCTGACCGCTCCTTCAGTGTCTCATTTTCCGGTTCTACCTCCTCTCCTCTCCCTCTTGCTGTCGGGGTTCCTCAGGGATCCGTTCTTGGTCCTCTCCTCTTTTCACTCTACACAGCCCCCATTGGACAAACCATCAGCAGATTTGGCTTCCAGTACCATCTCTACGCTGATGACACTCAACTATACACTTCCTCCCCAGACATCACTCCTGCCCTGCTACAAAACACCAGTGACTGTCTGTCCGCTGTCTGACATCATGTCCTCTCTATCTTCCAACTAAACCTCACTAAAACTGAACTTCTAGTCCATCCCACCATCTACTAACCGACCTCACCCTGCTATTACTCTCTCAGTGTGTGGTACCACCATAACTCCTAGGCAGCAGGCCCGCTGTCTGGGGTTATACTAGACCTGATCTGACCTTACACCCCCTATATCAAATCCCTTGCCCGCTCTTGACACCTGCACCTCAAGAACATCTCCAGAATCCGTCCATTTCTCACGTGAAACAACTCAAACTCTCATTGTTGCTCTTATTCATTCTCATCTTGACTACTGTAAACTCCCTACTTGTTGGTCTTCCTCTCTGTAAACTCTCCCCTCTCCAATCTGTCCTGAATGCAGCAGCCAGGCTTGTCTTTCTTTCCAGCCGCTATACTGATGCCTCTACCCTGTGTCAGTCTCTGCACTGGCTGCCTATTCAGTACAGAATACAACATAAACTCATCACTCTCACACATAAGGCTCTCCACAGTGCTGCACCCCCATACATCTCCTCCCTTATCTCTGTCTACCACCCTACCCGCTCTCTCCGCTCTGCTACTGATCTAAGACTACACACCTCACTCATCCGAACCTCCGATGCCCGTCTCCTAGATTTTTGCACATATTGCACCAGTTCTCTGGAACATGTTACCCCATGTGATCAGGCACACTCACAACCCTCACAGTTTTAAGTGCGCTCTGAAAACTCATCTTCTTAGACAAGCCTATTAAAATCCCTAATTGTCAACCCCCCAAATTCTGTCACAGATTCGTCACTTCCTGCACTTTGGCACCCACAGGCACTTATCTGTATATAGATGTAATGGTTGGGATGGCAGGTTCATCCGCATTGTAGTATACTACCCCATATTTATTTAACATGGCTGGTCCATTGTAAACCAAGCACTTGTCAGCCTTTGTTTCACCTATACACCCTAATAGATTGTAAGCTCCTGCGAGCAGGGCCCTCACACCTTATGTCTCATTTGTCAGTAGCTTTTTTATAATGTAATGTCTGGTTTGTCTGTGCTTATTCCCTCTATATTGTAAAGTGCTGCGGAATATGTTGGCGCTATATAAATAAAGATTATTATTATTATTATTATACTCACTGCTAGTAAAGCTGAAATGAGACTGAACACATAGAGGTAACATGGGCCCCCATGCTATTAAAGAAAAATACACAGGTGCAGCTGATTGGTGGTAATCCATATATCTCTCCGCTAGGTGGACAGAAAGCTGCACCTTAAATTGACATCTATTCACATAGCATGCAAAAAAGCCAAAACGCCACGGTACCATACGTTGGGAGACTAAACAGATGCACAAATACCGGTAAGACAGCCGCTCGCACACCTTTCATGCATGAGGGGGGCGGCTGCTGGTATTCTACTTGCATTCAATCCCCAGTACTGTTGGGCAAAAAAAACTATTTTCACATACTGGAAAAATATCAAATATGAGGTATTGGTTAACATAATGGCCACTATATTGTAAGCCTGCAAGCCTCCTTCACGGCTCCTCATTTATTGCAGGTCCCTACACTCCCTTAAAATCACAAAATATACAGAAAAAGGGGAAAAAATTTTTTAACTCAGAAGAAAACCAGAAACATGGCCATACTCACTGCTAGTAAAGCTGAAATAAGACTGAACACAGCATAGAGGCAACATGGGCCCCCATGCTATTAAAGAAAAATACCCAGGTGCAGCTGATTGGTGGTAATCCATATATCTCTCCACTAGGTGGACAGGAAGCTGCACCTTAAATTGACATCTATTCACATAGCATGCAAAAAAGCCACGATAACATACAGGCCAATTAAAGTCACGTTAGAACTGGACTGGTCCCTAAAAAATGTATATTGCAAATTGTCTTGAAAATTGTAAAATTACTACTAAATTTCTAAGCCCCCTAATGTCGTAAAAAAAGACATTTAAAAAAATGATGCCAAACCTACACAAAACATAGGAAAGATCTAGTTTATAAACTTGGTAGTTTAAAATTGGTAAATTTTTCACATTTTTCACGATACTTAAATATTTTTCACAAATAAACAAGAATTTTTTGGACCAAAATTACTTACTATCTTAAAGCACAAGAGAAAACAGTCTCTGAATAACATGGATAGGTAAAAGTGTCAAAAAGTTATTCTCACATAAAGTGACACATGCCTCTGTCAGAGAGGCCAAAACTGGTTAATAAGTTACTTCCACCTCCTGACAATACCCGCTCAGTACATTTGAATGTACCGATGAATAGAACAAACTGACACACAACTGCCAGAGAAATGTAAACATAGAGCAGCATATGTAGACTTCAAGAAAATGCCAACAAACACACATATGAATATGTATAAAACCAAAGTATATAGGCAAAAATATAGGGAATATGCTCGAGGACAGTTGGCAGTCCATAAACAGACTGTTAAATAAACACAAAATAGAGTAAAGATAGCTAAAATGGCAAACATATACATAGACTTCCCAAAAGTGGCAGACAAAAGCAATGTGTATGTGCAAAAAAAAACATTTATAGGCTACAAAAAAGTAGTCAACAAACGCATATATATATATATATTAATATATAAAAATATAATATATAAATATATTATATATATATATATATATATATTTAAAAAAAATATATAGCGTATATATATATATAAAAATAAAAATATTTTATATACTACAGTGGTCAGAAAGACTACGTGACGATAGTGAGGGAAATTGGGCCGCATACCCAGAGGAGGGGATGTAGGCTCAAGCGCTAGTGAGGGGCTGTCAGTGTGTTTGACCCCTCAGATGGGAAGGAAATCCCCAGTAAGGAAACTGAGGGAAAAAGGCAAGGGTTTCCTATATGTAGCGGTTGTCAGCAGTGCCCCGGAGGTAACTAGCAGGGAAAACAGAGAGTTACAGAGGATATGGAGGAAAGGGAAACTATATTTTAGTGCAGTAAGTCGGTTTCACAGGAGCAATGAGAGGTGTGCACAGGGGAATGTGTCACTGGACATTAATGAAGAGGCCATTGCAGCAATGTCTGAACAGCGTTCTAGGAGAGGCGCCTTGTCTGAATGGAAAAAACCTGACATCAGTGATGAGGTTGGCTGTGGGAACCCTGCAATTAGCATGCATGTTATGTGGGCCACAGTGGGTCCTAGGGTAGCAGAAGTTATCAGTGAGGTAAACCTGATTTTCCCTGTGAAATCAGGTGACAGCTAGTAGCCAAGAGATGGAGCTTTAGGGACAGGAGATGGTCAGTGAGGACCAAGGCCTTGTGATGAAGTGAAATTGGGGTCTTATGTAAAACCTGCAGACAAAGGGGGTAGCAGGTTGGGGCTCAAGTGCGCCCCTAGCGGCCATAGTGGGATAGCGACTCTGAAATCCCGCTGTCATAACAGCTTCTGATATATGGTTGCTGGTCCAACCAGCGGGGCTTTTGTGAGACCCAAAATAGGGAAGACTTGCCCAGTGGCACAATGACAAGGCAGTCCCGTGGGGGGAAGAAGGGTTTGTAGGTATGATAGCGCTGGTATTGGGGGTTTTCAATGTAGCCCTAGAATGTCACAAGCGGAGGGAAAGGAGACTTCTTGTTGCAGATCGGTATGCGTTTTTGCCACTGTGTAATGGCTATGACCTGTCGGGTTTCCATTGTGGGGATGCCATGTGACCCACAGCTGACTGTGCATGAAAAAAGTTGTCCCTGCCCCTAGGGTGTGGAGAAGACGTGGGCCCATGAAGAGCTTTGACCCAGGAGGAAGGGTTGTGCAGGGGATCAAAGGGCCACGGCTTTATCAATTGGGGGGGGGGGGGGGGAAATTTGGAGAACGAACATAGCGTTGCAGGGTTCTCCACTGGGCTACTGCCACCAAGAACCCTGGTCCCGGGGGGGGAACCAGGTATTTGGGGTCAGCAGCATTGGGTTGCTGACCCTTGTAGCCAGCCTTTAAAGGGCTGGCCCTTCCCCGAAAAACTGCAGATGGGTGGGGGTTGTTTCCCACTTTCCGGGCTCTTTTTTCCAACCCAGGTTAGGGGTTCTTCTCTGGAGACCTATTAAAGGCCTCCTACTCCAGGTAAAAAGGGGGGCGGGGCCCCGCTATTGCAATGGCCAAGGTGAAGGGTCTGGCCCCCGAGCGGGAGGAAGCCAAAACCATGGAGACGGGTGAAGTGTTTCTGGGGTGCTGGAGGTAGACCAGGCCACAGTTAGAGAGGCATAAATGTTTTTTTTTTAGTGCTAGACAGCCAAGGATTTTGTTTATTTTTGGCTTACCCATCGAAAACCCTGCCTAAAAAACGGGTTTGAGTGTTAAGAAAACCTTTGGGGTGTGCGATGGGAGGGCCGTATTTTTCCAAAAACGGGACCCCGAACTAAGTACCCCAGGACGGCCCAAAGGGTGTCCAAAACGAAAGTGGGGCGTACAATATAAAAGTTCCAAACCCAAATTTTCAAAAATCTTTTTTAAAATATATTCATAAGGTCATAACTTTTTAAAGCAAATCAAAGAGGGATTTTGCTGTAATTTGTTTTTTGGTAAAAAGGGAAAAATTTTGCACAAGTCATCACATCTAAACCCATATTAAAGCAGTACAAATTTTTGGAAATACCAAACATGTTCGGTTTTCATTATGTTTTCGTACCATAAAAAAATCTAAACATTTTCTATTTTGCTAATTTTTGCCACAGCGCCATTTTTTACAATCAATAACTTTTTTGTACTAACACCTACAGACTTGAATGAGGGTGTATTTTTGCTGGGGAACTACCTTTTAATTTTTACCCCGTTTGGGAAAACATGCGAATTTTTTGATCCTTTATCCAATTTTAGGGGACATGAAAATTAAACCAAAAAAGCCAAAATTTTGGGATTTTGGGAATTTTTTTTTCTACGATTTTCACGCACGGGTAAATGTTATATTTTTTAAAAATCGGGCTTTTTACAGATCGGATACCCAAAATGTAAGTTTTTTGTTATTTTTTTTTTTTTTTAAAATGGGAAAGGGGGGTAAATTTTAACTTTTTAATTTTTTTTTCACTTTAAAAAAATTTTCTTATTTATTTTTCTGTAACTTTAGTCCCCTAAGGGGGCTTTAAACCCCTAAGGGGCATGATCGTTTAATACGCCTAATGCATTGAAAAGAAATGCATTTGGGTTTACAAAGATGGTGGTTTTTTAAAAATTGCTCCTTGCAGAAATTATAAACAGAAAACAGGGGGGTGATGGGAAACTTACCAAGGCGCCGCTGCCAGTTAACCGTCGGGCACAGTGGCCACCAAGGTTCTGAGCGCACGGCTCTAAGAATTAAACAGGCGGGGGGGGGACCAGTCCCTCCCCCACTGTAACCCGAGGTTCTTAGTGCAATTTGCACTGACACCCACTGGCTACGAGCAGGGCTCAACAAAAAGGCAATGGGAACAGAAAAGGTTTCCCTTTTGCCAAAATTAGGGGGCCCGTACCATTGGGGGCAGCGGAACATTTTCAATGGGGGGGAACAGCAAGGTTTCCCTTCAAAAAATTAGGTGCATACCATGGTGGCAGCGAGAAAATCCAAAAGAAAAATGAAGGTTTCCCTTCGTTTTTTCTAATTAGAAGGAACG